>JAOXJP010284043.1:0-19287 GCA_025762735.1 Platanus orientalis | reverse complement strand
GCTCTGAATAGATAGCTATAGATTATTGTTGTTAACAAAGTAGTTTATGAGGTGGAAACCCTTTAAGTGCCATTGGGGAGCATTTAATAAAATTGGATAAATTGATTTCAAGGGGTCAATCTATATGGGGAAATAAAGCTGAAGGAGGTTCTGGTTTCAGTGAACACAACAAGGGTGGATTGGAGGGTTTATTAGATTATGATGGGATAGAACAAAGACTACTGATTGGACTGGAACAGTAGGCTGTATTAGTACATAACTGGGCTTATGGACCTTAAAACAGTGGAAATAATCTTTTATAATTAATTTTTTTTTTAAACTTTTTTTTTTTATATGTTCGGCATGGTGAATTGGTGTGGAACTGGCTTACATGGCTAGCCTGGCCGAGTAAACCTGTCTTTCTTCTCTGACTGGTCTTGCTGAACACGTCGTCGAAATTAAAAAAAAAAATTTCTTGTAAAAAAACGCATTATTTTAATAAAATGAAAGGTCCTTACCTTGGGTGGATGTTGAGGCTCCTCTCCCTATGCTTTGTCGTCGTCCATGTGCCATTTTCACTTAAAAAAATGCAAGGAATTATGAAGGGGGAGAGGATGAGAGCAATGTGTTAAAAAACTATAGAAATTAAAAGCAAATGAGGGAGGAAGAAGAAGAATAATGTGAGGAGAAGGAGAAGGATGTGGGTGTGCTTACGGTTTGGTTGGTAAAAAGATGAAAGTGGATGATTTCTCACGGTTTGGTTGGAGGAGATGAGGTGGATTTAGAAAAGCAGGTGGGGTGGGAATCACTTACAGTAGAGAACGAAGTGTGGAGGGGGGGGAGAGGCATCGGCTAAGGGCATTATGGGAAGTGTAGAAGGGGGAATTAGAAAAAACTAAGGTGTACTTAAAAAGAAAGGAAGGGAGGTGGCCTTAGTAAAAACTGTGTTGGCAATAGAAAATCCCATCCCTTAAACCCTACGTTCTCTCACCCTAAGAATTTCTCTTTCTTATATTTTCTTTCTTCCCCCCTCTTTCACGTACTTGCACGGGTTGATTCGTTTGTAGTGAACTAAAACAGAGATTGTGAAGCAACGGCCATGGCGTCGACCGACGCTTCCAACAACAGAGCCCTGACGGACCTTCGGTTTTCTGATCTTAAACCCTCCCTTTCGGCACCTGTTCTGGATGCCCTAACCCTAGCTGGTTTTCAATTCTGCACACCAGTTCAGGCCGCAACAATTCCATTACTCTGCACCTTTAAGGACGTTGCCGTCGACGCCGCCACCGGTTCAGGAAAAACCCTTGCTTTCGTCATTCCCCTTGTCGAGATCCTCCGCCGATCTTCGGAACCTCCAAAACCTCACCAGGTTGGTCTTCTTCTAGTCTTATCTTAATATATTGATTTTTTTTTTAGTTCTAGTATTGTTATCGGTTTCTTGTGGAAGTTGATATATTGGAAGAACTTTTGTCTTTAAACGAATATTTCTCCATATCACAAACTCTAGTTACCCAGAACCGGAGGAAGAAAATTCAAGGGAAAGGGGGTGGGGGGGTAGGGTTTTTCACTGCAGATGCCATATAACTACTAGGGCTGTCAACTATCCGATCATTATCCGTATTCAATTCGTGTTCGATCTGCTAATATTCGATTTGAATGCATCTATATCGACTAAATATTCTAATCTATTGAAATTAATATATAATTAATATTTATATTATAATGTTGTAGGACATGTTATGTAGAATACAACATAAGAATACCATAGCCTTAACCTTAATCCATTTCTCATCTCCCATTCCCAATTTGATTGAAAGAAAGCTCCCAGTAGCCAGTTTCCCATTCTCTCGTTGATCTATCAATCATCTTCTATCTCTATAATTCCTAGGTCCTTATTGTTTTTGTAAATATCCAAAAAATATTCGAATTTGATCTGATGTTCAATTAAATAAACAAATTCAAATACGGTATGCCTATATCCGATTCGTATTCTTGTACGAGTTGCAATATGTGCCTTTGGAGTGGTTATTGGTTAACTATTACATTATGCTTGTTTGACCATGACATCATGTTCCACAAGCTAGTGGCTTGTATTGTGGTTGTATGTAGTCGGTGGTTATGATAGTTTTGGCCATTGCTAGTTATTTTGATTTAGTTTTACTATATGGAAGGGTGACAATGGTATAATGCCAGGATCTTATTATGGTTAGAATTGCTACTTGTGATGCATATGTGTTTCGGTTTGGATCATTTAATGGATGGAGCCTATTTAAGACACCACCCATCCCGAAAAATTAGACCGATCTGATGATCAGAACCATTAACAATAGGATGACGAAGTGGTAATAATTAAGATAAAAGGGAGGAAGTCTAGTATCTGATGGTTATGATCATTGACATATTAGATTGATCTCAGCAGCAGGTGATCATGTAGACCCGTGATATTTTAAGTGCAAGAGTACTTTGAACTTCTTATTATTCTCCAGGTGGAGATTCTGTCAATGTCATACTGTAAATTGCTTGAGTCACTGTAAAAAACAGGATTTCTAAAATAGGTAATTGGTTATTAATTTGGATGTCATTTATATAATTGATTTTTGTCAATTTTATTTATTTCAATTATATATATATATATATACATGATTTGTTTGGAAGTTTTGATATGAATTGTATTTTGTTCACTGTACCATTGTTTATTTTGTCTACAGGTCTTGGGTATAATAATCTCTCCAACAAGAGAGTTATCATCACAAATATATCATGTCGCACAGCCTTTTATTTCAACATTATCAAATGTTAAGGCTATGCTTCTTGTTGGGGGCTTAAACCTGAAGGCAGATATGAAGAAAATAGAGGAGGAAGGAGCAAATTTATTAATAGGAACTCCTGGGAGGCTATTTGACATAATGGAACGCATGGATATCTTAAATTTTCGCAATCTTGAGGTATTTATAAAAACATTGGTTTCTAAAATGGCCTTGCATATTGTTGTATAAAGTGGCCTGGAAATTGTTCAAGACAATGCATCTACTTTAATTCTTATTGAGTTTTGTGCTACAAGTAAACAGTATTAGCAGCAAAATCCTGTTGTTGATAAAAGAAATTGAACAATTATTGAGGGGTATATTATATTGAAAAAAATGATTAAAAAAGGACAAGTTAAAAGGAACAAATGATTTTGGAGTTCTTCAAATTAAATGACTTCCCTAAGTGTGTAAATAATAAAAAAAGGGCCAATGACTTCCCTTGTGTGGGAAATGCTGGAAATTTTGCTGGCTTTAATGTTGTCACTTGATGATACTGAGAGTGGGAATTCTGCATTGGAGGGAACTTTACTAATATTTCATATCTTTATATGTAGTATGTTTTAATTTGATCTCTACTTTATCCTTTATATTGTTGGGTGGAGCAGATTTTGATCTTAGATGAGGCTGATAGGCTCTTGGATATGGGATTTCAAAAGCAAATAAATTCGATTTTATCTCGCTTACCAAAGCTTTGTAGAACAGGTCTTTTTTCAGCCACTCAAACCAAGATAGTTGAAGAGCTTTCCAAGGTAGGATTGAGGAATTCTGTGAAGGTTGAAGTTCGAATAGAAGCCAAAATAGAGGATGAGTTGGCATCCTCAAAACAATTAGCCCTTTCCAAAACACCTCGGCCTTCTTATTGAGGTATATGTCATTATCTTTTGTGGAATTTTTATTATTGTGTTAATGGCTTTGGTCTTTCAAATCATAGTATCCATTTGTTTGGACTTTTGCATTGGTTGGTTGACTGCTTGACACAATGATCTAATCAAGTTGTCAAAATTTTTCTGTAAATGTTATGTCACCCATAGACTTATAGGCTTCATCTTCATCAGGTAGATGTATACACAAAGAACTAGGCCAATGTGTAACATTGGAACCATTTTGGAAGCAGTCTTTTATTTCTATGCTAATTGCTTGATGTTGAACCTATCTTGAATGCTAAATCTTCATCCTATTGGAGAGCTAAACATAGTTCTCCTTGTCAAAAATTATATCAGATGCAACAAGATTGTTGATGAGATGGTTTTTCCAAACACAACTCACATCATTGTGTGAATCAGTATAGATGATTAAAAGAATTGGGATATATTTATATATATATGTACACTCTCATTGTCAAAAATTATATCAGATGAAAGATTAATTATGGAGATAATCTTAACAATGATCCATTAATGGGCAAGCTAGTTGGCATCTACGGTTCAATGACCAAACTATTTGCTTTAGAACAATAAGTATCATTAGTAGAGCAAACCATAATCTTGGAGTGAATTAGGATATGCACATTAAACCATTTATTGATCTTAGTCCATATTGTATGTCTAATATGCATGTGATCCACTTGGTTCATGTACTCCACATTTCTCAGAATTCTTGAACCACTGCATTGGTGCATGTTCTTTCCACTGCATTGGTGCATGTTCTTTACCATTGTTTTCTATTTCCAAAGCAATTTGTCTTTCATGTTTGATAATCCAATGGTTTCTTTTATCTATAATTATTCTTCTATTTTATTTTGCAGTATTTGGAATGTGAAGTAGATAAAAAGCCATCACAGCTTGTTGATTTCTTAACAAAGAACACGGCCGGAAAGATCATCATGTAGGTTGTGTGGCTCCTTTATGAATCATTTATCTTTAATGCACATATAAAGAAGGCAAATCATTATGCTTTAGTGTAGATTGCAATTGTAATTTTGTTACTGTTGCAGCTACTTCATGACATGTGCTTGTGTTGATTATTGGGGAGTTGTTCTTTCATGCCTTTCTGCTCTTAAAGGTTGTCCCCTAATTTCTCTTCATGGCAGGATGAAGTAGGGAAACCTAACAAATTCCATTGTATTTGGATATTATCAAAGCTTAGCAGACTTTATGATTCATGTATCTATATCATTCTATAGATTGTAAGGGAGAAAGTATTAACATCTTTTTATTGAACTTTCAAGAGGCATTCTTCTATAAAAGCCTAAATTGTATTTCATTTTGTAGTTTTTGATAAAAGCCTGAACTGTATTGACTAGGCTTTATATATTGATTTGTAGCTATTCGGTGTTTGAAACTGTTTTAAAAAACCCTAGAATTTTGAGATCTATAAAGTTGGTAACTCTGTGGTTGTTGAGGCTTTGCTTCTTTGGTCTATTAATTGATAAGAGTATGCTTCTTCTTTAGGGGATATGTGTTGTTTTTTTGTGATAAAGGGAGATATTCCTTTGTGGTAGGTTTGTCCATCTTTCTAATTAGTAGTTTGATTGTTGGAATTCTTAAGTTTGTTGCTTCACTTATGTGAGGGTTTTGAATAGGTATTTAGTTGTTTAATCTTCAAATGTTGGGCTTTGATATCCACTACTTGATTGATAAGTGCATACTTTGTGGCATGTAGAGCAAATATAGCAATAACAAATTGAGCAAACATAGCAAACATGCTAATCTTTGTCCAAGTCACATGCTAGTCTTTGTTTTGTTTTTTGTCATCTTTGTTATGTTTTCTGTCCCTAATTTAATTCCATAGACCTTGTTGATTTGGTACCAATTATTGCTCATAAAATTCACTATTTCAGTTCTGTTATGAACCTGATCTAAGCTCTCTATTTAAGCCCTTATAGTATTCCTTTAAATGTTATAAATAACCCCTGTTTAGCAGGTACCAAAAGGAAGAGATTGATAATACCTTTTCTCCTTTTGGTTTAAAACTCTCAGTATTTGTTTAAATTGACTTAGGCATATGTTTGGTTATGATATGGTAAACGTCACTACTAGGATGGATTTAGCAAGATCTGGAGCCATAGAGTTCTTGCAAAGATTGTTGAAGAGGAAATTATAACCCAAAGCATATATTTGGTAAGATCTTTTATCATTATGTTTGTAAGGTGCTAATTTTTCCATAATTACTCATTTAGGCAAGATTGTATGACCCTTTGTACATGTGTATAATTACGAAGAGACTTTTTAGCTAGTATGCTCCATTTTGGTTTACTAGTCTTGCTTCTATTGATACAATCTGTGTTTTTTTTTGGAAATTGAAACTTCATTGATGAAATTAACTTTAAGTACATAGTATAGATTCTTCAATAATTATTTTTTATGATATTAACTTCATTGGTGGAGCTTCATCAGAGACGATGCCGAGTTCAAGACACTAAATCTCATCAAGAAGACAGAATAAGTAATATTGTACCAACTTGATGCATGCTTCGTTCAGATCAACAGTGGATTGTATGTTGTTAATGACATGTGAATACCTAACTTTGTTGTGTTAGTTAAAACTCTTACCTTTTTTCTCCTGCAATATTTTCTCCCACATGCTTGTAAGAGGGGTCCTATGATTGTTGGGATCACTATATATTTTAATATGGATTCAACATTAAATTAACCTTGGTTAATGCTATGCAGATTCAGTTGGCATTTTTTTTTATTTAAAAATACTTTAGACAACATTTTTAAAATGCTACCTATAGGTGTGTGTGTGTGTGTGTTTTTTTTTTCTATTTAGACATACTTTAGACATCAAGTTTTCAAAGTATGACACTATAGGCAACATTTTCAAAACACTGGCTATAGTGACTTTAGCTAGCAATTTAAAAATGCTGGCTAAAGTTTATGACTTTTTCCGACGTGGCTCGAAACAAAGTTTAAAAAATGTTGCCTATAACTATAGGCAGCGTTTTTTAAATGCCGATAAAGGTCATTTTTGTTGTAGTGTTCTAAGAACCTAAAAACAAACAAAGATAAAGTAAGTTTTGTATAACTATTTACCTAAGTTTCTCCTTCTACTTGCTAAGAAGATCTTGAAGAAAAGCCTTATTTCTTTTCCATCTATTATTTATAAAATGATGTAGATCTAAAATTAGAAGAATGAAACTAGAAAGATCTAGGAGGAAAGTAAGCTATCTTATCAAGATGTTCAAGGTTGGGAATGAAATTTACTAAATTGGGAAAAAATTCCCATACTTTCTCTCCTAAAACTCTTAAATCTCTCTAACTCTTTCTCTTTTAATGTAAATGAGGTCATTAGGATTTTCTTAACATAATTCTAGGATTTTGGGTATGTGCAACGAAGACCAATGACTGCACTAGTGAAGAGGAGTGAGACAATGCAAGTTGAAGGTGCTTGAAGGACTAAAGCAAGGCCAAAATTGACTTGGGCTGAAGTAGTAAGGAGGGACATGGTAACTTGTAATTTAATGGTAAATATGACTATAAATAAAGTGGAATAATAGAACAAGATTCATGTAGCTTACCCCAAATAGTTAGGATAAGGTTGTTTGTTGTTGTTGTAGTTTATTTCTAGGGTTTTGGGTCGAGTTGGGGGGTCTCACACTCCCTAAAATGAGTAAAAGTCGATTTTACAAAAAAAAAATGGTATTATAGGTCGTTCTGGATCGATCCAACACATTTATGAGCACTTTTTTGTAACTAGCTAGATAAGTGTCGAATCAATCCTAGATCGATCCACTAAGTGAAGGTTCAAGCTAAATGAAGGCTTGAGTTGGATAGGTTTCTCTACTTTACCTCATCACGCTAAATTTTTCATAACTTCCTCTAGAAAACTCAGATCCACACACCATTTATTGTATTGGAAACTAGACTTCCATATCTTTTTAATGGTGTAAAGCCTGCACTCTAATTCTTTTGGGATTGGTACAAGTGTGCTCGTGAAGTTACCATAATTACACCATTAGGAAAATTTTGGGACTTGACAAGTTCATGGTCCAACTTAGGTTCTTTACTTTTAACTAAGTCCAAAGGGTCCCTAAACTAGTCTATGGTATATCTAAAACATGTAAAACGATAATTTTAACCTTGTGGGGATAAAAATATAGTTTTTCCCTTTAAGTGCAATATGGGGCGTTACTGCTAGGACCATGGCATTGTCATCTTAGTTGAAAACCAATTGGCGTTTAGAAAGAGAGGCAACTAATCCTTATACATATGACAACGTAAAGCCCCACGTCTATAACGTGTTGTAGACAGGGGCCTGAGGGGCTTTACAGTGCACACGTGGCACACCGATAGGCTAGGCTATCAAGCACCGATACCATGTACGAGGCCCCATAACCCCACACGTGACAACAATTCCTGCGGGAGATCGTTGGCAAAAAAAGGCCTAACAATCTCCCCTAGCAACACTCGGGGGACTTGAATCTACAACCTCGTTCTAATACCACTTGTTAGGACCGTGGCGTTGTCATCTTAGTTGAAAACCAATTGGTGTCTAGAGAGGGAGACAACTAATCAATCCTTATATGCATGGCAACGCAAAGCCCCGTGTCTATAATGTGCTGCGGGCGGGCTTGAGGGGCTTCATAGTGCACACGTGGCACACCGGCATGCTAGGCTATCAAGGACCGATGCCACATATGAGGCCTTATAACCCCACAAGTGACAACAAATCCCTAAGGGAGCAGTTACAATTATTATTTTTATCATTTTCATTATTAGAAGGGAAATAAAACCCTCGCATATCATTCTTGATCTTATTTAGTCTAGATCTGCTAGATGGAGGAGATTCATTTCATTCTTCTAGCACCACAAGAGCACAAGCTTTATTAGCACATTCAATCACATTTTCAAATTTAGATTTAGAGGGAAAATGATTTCCCTTTCCTTTGGGAGGTTTAGGAGTTCTCTCCAATTTGAAAGGATCCAAGACACCTTTCACTCCATTTTTGACAAAAGCATAAGTATTTTTCAATCCATCATGAACAACCTCTTTTATCATATTGCCATGGTCTACCAAGAAGCAAATGATAGGCATCCATGGGCACGACATCACATAATACTTCATCACTATATTTTTCTCCAATAGAAAATTGAACTAGGAAGCACTTGTTTACTCTTACCTCATCCCCTTTGCAAAGCCAATTAAGGTTGTAATGTTATGGATGTGACTTAGTCTTGAGCTCTAATTTCTCTACCATGTTGGTTGCCACCACATTTTCAGAGCTTCCATGATCAATGATGGCATCACAAACTTTGCAATGAGAAGTACATCTTGTGTAAAAGATGTTATTACGAAGCCAATCATCATGCTTTTCATGGGTTGTACTCAAACTTTGCTATATGATAAGAGATTCATCCATATCGGTATAAGTGACTTCTTCTTCCTTCTTTTCTTCTAGAAGCTCCTTATTTGAGTCATCATTACCATCTTCTTTAATTATCTCTTCTTCAACAAGAGACACGATTTTGCAATTGGGACAATCGGAGGCAATATGAAAAAATCCTTGGCACTTGAAATACTTGCAATAGTTGGAAAAAGATGAACATGGATGATTAGGACCAGCTATGCCTTCATTCTTAGAGAATGTTCTAACCGACATTGCTTTACCCACTGAAGTTGGTTTGGTGGAGGGAGTATCCTTTTTATTGGAAAGGCCATCTCTAGCAAAGGATCGGTAGCTACATCCATGACCTTTTTAAAGTTGTTTCTCCACCTTGAGGGTTAACTTGACAGTGTCATTGTAAGTCCAATAAGGTTGTAGTTGGACTACATTATTAATTTTAGCCCTTAATCTGTCAATATGGAGAGCTATAGTTTGCTCTTCTAGTTTAGCAATATCACATTTCATCATAAGATGTTCAAATTTTGTTATATTGCATGATTTTCCATGGACATCTCTAGTTGCTTGAAATTATGGAACTTGAGAAAAATGTCTTCTCTATAATTATCAGACAAAAACTTTCTCTTAAGCTCTCTCTTCATCTTCTCCTAAGTAATAATGCGACTTCTTACTTCATGAGTTCACAATTTCTTGAGATTCTCTCATAATAAGGAAACATATTTCTTTAACTTGATGGCGACAAGGTTCACCTTGTGATGATCCAGTACATCCTCGTAATTGAAAATCTACTTTATTAAGTATAGCCAATCAAGAAACTCATTTGGTTTCATTCTTCATTTAAATTTTGGAATATTGATTTTTAGATCTATATAATCTCGTTGAAACTCATAGTTCCTCTGAGCACGATGATAGGGAAAAACCTCTTCACTCGACACTTAGCTCCGAGTGCGATGAAAATGGTTAACATCATCTCCTTCATCATTAGAATATTCATCTTCTAAATATTGATAGAAATCATCTTGTTCAAAAGGTTCATGACACTGTTGGAGTTGTTGCACTTGTCTCCTTAACTCATCAACTTTGACATCACGGAGGGCTCTTTTGCGAACTAGAGCTGCATCGACATTAGGCCAATGATGACAATGACCAACCATGATCAATAAAGCTCTGATACCAACTTGATATTGGTTCAGATGTCCAATATGGAATTTATTCGTAAAGATAAATCTAACAAATTTTGTCCCTCGAGATGAAGTTGAATAGTTTTGTCTATAAGGAATGTCTATGCGAAATCATTCACTAGGTGAGTATGTTTTGTCCGCCCGAATGAAAAACACACTCACAAGAAAAAATAAGTTCTTAAAAAAAGAACAAGAAAAAAAGATAAGCTCACCACCTGTAAAAATTCATCCAAGGGATATAAAGTAAGATAGATATGCTCATCACTTAATGAGCCACCAAAGAGATATAAATATCACCACACTAAGGATACCACCAAGAAATTTGAATAAAATTAGCCATTAATCCATAAATCCATCAAATAGATAAGAGTTTTTAAAGTAATCCTCCTTCAAAAGTCAAAGGCTAATTGTATTCAATAAATAAAACTTCTCTACAAAAGCCACACATCACTAGGCCTTATATAGGACTTAGACTTGGAACAACCCTCCAAGTATAGTAAAAACTCTCAACTATTTCTTACATTTTCAAAATATTCAAATTAGAATTTAAAGATTCAAATAACTAAAAAACTTGATCATAGACTTGAAAATACAATTTTTCATAACATGAAAGACAAACTTTAGAATAACAAAAATTGCAATAAACCTTAAAACTTGCAGTTGCAGGTTGACTACAATTATCACAGACACCTTCTAGAAAAAATGTCATAGCTTTCTTTAGAAAACTTCAAATTGTACAATGTTTGATGCATTAAAAACTAGACTCATAGATATTTCTAATGAAATATGACTCAAAGTCTAATTTTTACGGAGTTGGTATAAGCATGTCTTGGGAATTACCCTAAAACTACTAACTGAAACAAGTTTTAGAACCTTGCCAAATTGATGACTTGTCTTGTTACATCGGTAGTAGTGTCCTGGGATACGTGGATGTCAAGATTTGAGGTGTCATGGAACATTTGTATCATGTGTTGATTGATCATTTTTTTATATTGTCAAAATATATACTTTAAGAAGGAAATGAAACTCCTAGAAGAGCAGTCAAGAGACCCAACAATGCAATGAGAAACTTTGTTTGCCAGGTGTCTTACATGTGCCAACAAAATGTTATCAAAAGTGAAACAACTGTTCTCTAACCATAAATTGTCTGATCCTTTGTGAGCACGCTGCAAGCTGATACATGGTGTGTATGTGATTAGAGGATTAAAAAATTGATCAGTTCAAAAACAAGTTGCCCAAAAAGAAGCACCAAATTCTAAAACAGATCATGTGGCAATCTATGGCGTGGTCACAATAGGTCACAAACGATTTTGGTCACAAAATATTATTGTTCCGTCAGAAGGGGTATATAGGAAAGAACACAGATATTTTTCACTTTGACCGGAGATGATTCAAACCCCACCTCAGCCATATAATAATATATTTTAGAAGGGGAAATGGGAGATTGTGCTCATCAGCCCCACGAAAGTGACAAAATATTCCCCGAAAAATTAGGTACGAATGAAGTTCATACAAATAGGTGCGAGCAATGCCAAGATGTAGACACATCGGTGCAGAAAAGTGATAAGCGCCCCCCAAAAGGTGTAAATCACTTTTCGGAGTTGATGAATCAGCCTCTGGTGCTGTTCACACTTATTTGTACGAATTTCATTCCTACCTAATTCCAGCCGGATTTTTTTGGTTGATTCTGTATTATGTATTGTCGTGGTGATCGAAACCCCGAAATTTACGGCATTTACATCATCTATTGTCACCAAATAAATTAATGAACTTTGTTTTGTTGTTAGCAGTTTATTTGACCATGTGTATTGAATGGGGAGCCGGTCACCAGTTTCAACATATTTATGTAATTTATTATGTATTAAAATTAAACAAAATTATGATATGATTCTGTATAGTTTCGATAAATTTAAAATCTTTAAGTCATCTCTGCTAATATAAAAATCGAACAAGGATATGTAATGCTATTTTTTTTATATATATAATAAAAAACTATAGTGCTAATAAGCTATTGGACTATCGATGCTGACACACTCTGAGCTTATTAATTATTTTCATTGGTTTCACCGTATATATATATATATATATATATATATTGTGCACTGGGGAGTCATCGGTTTCCCAGGTTTCCTTTTAATATTATTTTTATAAATTTCTATTAGAAGGGAAATGCTACGCGCTTAACTAGTTCTTCCCTCTTCTCACCATCTCCAAGCACTCCTAACATATCAAAGAACAAAATACTCCATTAATTATGCAAGAAACGTCTTCTGCTCATATGACTTTTTTTTTTTTCTTTTTCTTTTTAGATACGAGTGCTCCCTTGATATTTCATAGCTTTAAAACTTGGTGCAAACTCCCATTAAGGATTCTCACCCCCCCCCCCCCCCCAACCAATAAAAAAAGAAAGACCGATCGTTTAGAATCTGAAATAGGTTGAATCAGAGGAGATCTCCTGAATGAAATCCTGGATCCAGACCCATTCACGTGATCCACAAGTCCCAAAAAATTTGGTTTATTTTACTGTCCATAATACGCAGACAATAGAGAACGGAATAATTCAAGTTTAAGATAACACCAAATCTAATTCTGCCAAAAAAAAAAATTAAGTCTAACAGCAGATGAAAGAGGGCACCAAGAGCATCTTTCAGTCAGCCAATCTGCGCTTGAGAACGACAATAATTTGATTCGATTTAGGGTAGCCTGCGTTCCAAAGGTTGGAAGATTCTGCAAATTTCTTAGAGAACCGATCGAACAGCTCGTCCATTATCTCATTTCCAAAGTGTTCCATGATGAGTCCTTCCATACCAGCTCTTAAGTGGGTCGTAAACATTTTTGCATTAAGCTCAACATTCCCCATCAACTTAGTCAGAACCTCCATTCTCTCAATGCTGAAGCTCCCATTTCTTTCTATCAACCCCTCTAGCTCCTGGGGATACGGGTTGTATACTGGCACATTGAAGGCATCCACCTTAGCTTCATTCACTAATCCCTGTAACAAAATTAATCATTTCGAATTAATGTAGAACCAGAATCCAGTTTAATACACCAGTTTCAGTAGGAAAAAAAATAGGTTAACAGTTGATCATTACTTACCATCTTGGCCATATCCATGAGACTAGAACCCAAAAGATCAAACAGTATACCAGCACTTGACTGAGAATGAGGGATCCCATTTGGGACGCCTGGAATGTTAAGTATCATGAGGCCTCCACACACAATCTCTTGTGCTCTAGCACACAAAAAGGTCTCCATGTCCTTGGCGAATTGAGTAGAATAAGCCTGCACTACTTCATTTGGAGAACTTATGAAATGAATCTTCCCTCTGTTCCAGGCAGGGGAGTTTCTGTCTACCAACTCGTTTGGCACCCTAGAGAGCCACTGGAGTGCAGTAGCGGAGTGCACAAAATGGAGAGAGGCCTTGGGAAACAAGCGGCCATGGAAAGAACCAGGCACACCTGCGGCGAAGTATCGCCTATCGGGAGGGAGGGAGGCAAAAAGGGTGTTGAAATCATTAGAAACGTGGTCGTTGAAGAACACCTGAAAGTCGGGGATGTGAGAGCTTAGGCCTTCAGATCGGTACTTGAGATCTATGTTTTCTACTACGTTCTGCATCGCTATAAACGTATTGGGTCCGACTGAACAGCCCATATCTGCGATGCATAATGGGTTTGAGGTAGAAGAGAAGTGTTTGATGTCTAGCTTCTTGGCGATTGCCTCATCGATCACTGCTTTCGCTGCGTTTGTAGCTGATCTCTGCAAGACGAAATGTCAATGCTACATAACATCATCAACGATTTGAGAAAGAATTATGTTTAAATGTTGGTTTTCAATCTTAATGGATCATTTAGCAGAAAAGATATTTAATCATACATGGAGAGGAACTTAGAGATGAAACTAGTGAAGCTAATATGTATGGATCTAGTTAGAAAAAGAATACCTGATAGTGAGAGTTTTTGGTGTAGCTGTAATTACTATCTCCCCCATTCATGGGAAATGCTTCAGGCAATACGTGGGCCTTTTCAGCTTCCATCTCTCTCTCTCTCTCTCTCTCTCTCTCTCTCTCTCGTGTTTTCGATGCAGAAAGTCATTTGATTTATAGACGCTCGTTGCTCATAGATGACAATTTTCCCAAAAGGACAATAGAAATTTGGAGTTAATTTAGTGAAAGTACTCGCATGAGAGTCTTTTTTCACCGTTGGATATGTGTTAATACCAAATGGGATTCAAGTGGATGCCAATCCAACATTATACTATAGATCCATTGACCATCCAACCGATTGATGTATCCAGGAAATTTCTTGACCCAACTATCCTAAACGTTCATTTACCAGACTTTGGTTTATGTGAACCCTTAGGAAAATTTATAGCAGTAGTTTAGCCGAGGTGAAAGTTTAGTACAAGAGTAGTTATAACATAATTACACATTCTTTACATAATCACTCCATTCCCCTTTATAAACATCCCTTATACCAAAAATAAATTAATAAATAAATAAACATAAACAAATGATTGTGGCTATAAATCATGCTCATTTTCGGCTTACAATCTCTTTTATAAACATGTTTAATTGTGGGCCCATTCCTTTTTTCATTAGAGTTGTGTCTGAAACATCCATCTAATGGGTTTTCTGATAGAGAAATCACGCTCAGATCCTCCGCAGGTGTTGAGACTGTGTAGCGGAAACTATTGAGTGATGTGTGGCTGAAATGGGAGTAAATTTTCGGTGAACAAAATTGGTTTGACCATGTGTGACATGCACATATGATGTGGTTTTTTTTTTTTTTTTTTTAATCCAAACAAATGTTTTGTGATGAAAAAGTTTCTGTGAATCCCTGTGGGCAACTATAAGTTGACATGTGGTGTGCTGGGTTAAAAAATGTGAAAAATGCTCAATTAAAAAAAGTAGGTGTCCAAAAAGAGGCACGGAATTCAAAAACACATCATGTGTCAATATGTGACACATTAACAGAGGTTTCTTCATTGTAAACAATCATTCTCCTTTTTGAATTTGGTGTTTATTTTTGGGAAAATACTTTTTATGATGAACATCCTTTTGTAATTCTTTTAACCATGGTTTGCCGACTCCCAGAGTTGACTCTTTGACTCCTCGAATTGATTCCACTCCTAAGCCTCACAAGTAGAATCATGGCATTAACTCCAAACTATACCTAGTTCACTAAGTCAAGTTGCTAATTGGGTATACTCATTTGATTCGTACCGATTCATGTGACTCATTTAATGCTTGCTTGTAAGCGTTAAAAGGACCAAAACCAAGTTAGAATACAGTAAGAAACTCTCATTTTATGGGCTTGAGGGTTTTTTTTTTTTTTTTTTTTTAAAAAGCCTCCAACCAATTTATCAACAACAATCAAAAACTTAGAAAAAATAAAAAAGAACTTAGAAGAATGAAGGCTAAAATGATAAGAAGATTATACTTGAACTTCTAACCATATAAACTTTGATTTTGGAGATTGGATGGTATTTTGTTATTATGCTTATGTTGGAAAGGTGCACTTGGATTTTCAATGTATTAATACTAATAGTTATATTTTAGTTTGGACTATAAAGTTTACAATTAGTTATGTCTACCTTGTTATGGTATTATACTATTAATATTTTGCATAATTTATTTTTAGATTTTCAAGTTATGTTATTACAAAATATTTATATTTATCAAGAAAATGGATGATACTTAAAGAAAAATACTATATTTAATTTTAAAATATTTTTAAAAAATTAAAAATAAAAAGTGTCATGACTTTCCGAGTTAGCTCTAAGGACTCTCGAGTTAAGTTGACTCCTGAGCTATTCGAATCGAGTCAAAAATTTGAGTTGGCAAACCTTGATTTTATTTTTTTAATACCAAGGGTTTTCAATTATTTTTTTATTTCTATGTCACAAAAATACGAAGTTTCCTAAAATTCAGAATCCAAAAAATTAATATATTTTTTAAATGTTGTACATAAGTAAAAAAATTCATAATATTTTACATACAAAATCAATAAATCATTATAAAGTTAAATAAAAATTATAAGATTTTTTAACAGTTTCTAAGTATCTAAAACAAACCTGTTTTCATTGTTTCTAGATATGTGTTTCAAGAACTTTGCAAATCCTACTTGTTCCTCTCATTAGTTGACCCAATAATATAATTCTAAAAATCTTGAAACAATTTGTAATGATCAATACACACACACACACACACATAGACATAATTTCGTACAAAAATAACAAATATAAAGAAAGTAAAACCAAAAGCAAATTAGGTGGCTCAAAAAACTCAAAATAGATTACAGTTTGTCCCATCTTCATAAAACCATTATTTGAATCCTTTAATATTCATAAACAAATTTAAAAAAAAATAATGAGACATAAATAAACTCAAAAATAAAATCTCATTTAAATTTCACATAAAACAACAACTAAAAATATTTCCTCAAAATTCTCTTATCAGGACTATTTTATAAATTTGATTTAACAATACTTACACATATTCATAATAATATATGAATAAATAATTTGATTTAACAATTCAACCTATAAAGATAATTAAATAAATAAATACAACATAATAATATATGAATAAAAATATTTAAGATTATAAAACAACACATAAAACAAAAGTATGATATCTAATCAAACCTTGTATATCAATTTTGTCATATTTTATAATCCGACAATTTTTTATCATATCTTGGTCATATCAACTCCAAATGATTTGGTTTTTATCTCTTTGAAAAGCTATCTAAAGAGATTTCCATTGAGATAAAAAAAAATTAATTAATTTTGAACTAGATTTTGACATTCAATTATGTACTTTAACATTGAACACAGGATAAAAAAAATTCTAGACTAGATTCTAACAATATCCTATTAACCTCTACTCACTATTTAATAATTTTGAAATCACTATAAATGAAAAAAATTATGGAATAATGTATTGAAACATTTAAACATGTGAAAAAATCAAAGTAAAAAAAATATAAAATTAAATTAAAAAAAAACTTTTGATATGTTTGTACAATATGTGATTTTCTACCTTGCTAGCACTAGTAGATGAATCCTCTAGTTTTTAAAGATAAGAAAGGTAAAGATGGATGGCGACTAGAGTCATCTAAATGATCTAAAAAAAATCTTAAATTTAGATTGAACTTAAGAGAGAATTACCTAATTTCTTCTAGGTTTTTGGTGTTAGAATCTCTTAGTGAAGAGAGATAAAAACATAGTATAGGAGAATGTGTGGAGGGTTTTGTCTCTCCAATTTTCTCTTCTCTTTCATGCTCTTTTCTTTATTTTTCACTCTTATTCTTTATTTTCTTTCTTTCTTTTCCTCCTTCTACTGGTTATGCTTTTGGTAGTTTATATGGAAAAGGGTGAGAGACAAAGGGTAGTTCTTCTTTCCCTAATTTTTCTTCAAAATTCGTATGCTTTGACACCCTAATGGTATTCAACCATATCTTCGTCAAAATTACATAATTTTGGTTCCATTGGAAAACTAACTTAATAATAACCTTTCAAAGGGGGTTAAAATTAAAGCCAAATAAGTGAGATTTGATGTTTTAAAATCCATCCCAAAGATTGACTATGAAGATTTAGAATTTTTTAGAAAGTTTGATAAATAATTTGAGGTGGCATATTCTCTCATGATTTTGATTTATTTATTTTATCCAAAAAATAAAATCTAGGTGTAGAATTTAGTATGAGAGTGATACACAGCCTAATTGCTTTGATTGTGTGCCAAGCAAGGCCAATTTAGAAAATTTTGTCCAATTACAATAAATTCACAATATTCTTTAAAATTTCAACCTAAGATGAGGTGAAAGTGGGACCTACTTTGTGGTCAAACTTTCAACACCTAATGATGTGGCAATGGGGCTCACTTTTGGTCAAAATTTCTACACCTAATAATGTGGCATTGTGAGTTTCATTTTTTTTATTTATTTATCAAATTTCAACACCTATTGATGTGGCATTGTGGGTCCCATTTTGGGTCAAAATAAAGATGGGTTGTGGGCTTTAATCATTTTTTTTATTTTAATGAGACTGAAATTTGAATTTTACTCATGCCCATTCTTAATTTCACGTAGCTTGGTCCGAGGTTAACTCCAAGCTAAACTAAAACTAAACTTAAGCTAGGCTAAACTAGTATTAGGATTAGACTTTAGTTGGATTTGCATTAGACTTCGGAATGGACCAACTAGGATAGACTTAAATTGATGGATTGGAATGGATTGAGATTATGTTAGAATGGATTGAAATAGAAAAAAATTATGATTGTATAAGACTTGGGATTAAAGTTGGGCTTGGATAGGATTAAGCAAGAATAGACTTGGAATTGGCCTAGTAAGAATATGATTTGACTCAACCGAGAAGGAAATTAGACAAGAAGAATGACCCTAAAATGAATGAGGGTGAACTTCTAAACTCCTAAGTATCACTAATATTTAAAGTCTATCTTAAAAAATAGTGTTACTCAAAGAAGATCTAAAACTTAGGGTAATTATAAATAAAGTTAGAAAATGCTTATTAATTATAAATAAATCATGAGTCTTCCAATGTTTAAATTTTTTTTATAAATGGTATTTATTACAAAAAGAAAACATGGTAAGCCGAAGGACTCATGTCTTGGTGGGCTTTCTTTTTACCACTACAACAAAAATGGTTTTTAGCAGCATACTTTAGGCACCATTTTTGTATAAATGCTGCAAAAGGTAGAGTATTATACAACATTTCTCTAAAAAAATGCTACTAAATGACAAAAATAGCCCTTTTAAAATGTTGTATAAAGTAAAAAACGCTATTTATACAATGTTTTCAAAACACTTTATATGAAGTTCCACAAAAACACTATTAAAAGCATTTTCAAATGCTTAGTATAGGAAACAAAGTTTATACAGCATTTTCAAAATGCTTCTTTTGTATTCCAACAAAAACACTTTTAGAGGCGTTTTCAAAACGCTTCTAATAGCTACGCAAAAACACCATTTCTAATAGCTACGCAAAAACACCTTTAAAACGCTTCTAATAGCCTGTC
>JAOXJP010284032.1:0-19287 GCA_025762735.1 Platanus orientalis | reverse complement strand
GGCTATATGATGACTATACCGAACTGATCCCTTTAATCCATTATAGATAAGACAAGTGGTTTCCGGTTTTGGGGCTATACAATGATTATACTGTATTGTTTTCAGCCTTAATAGTAAAAGTCTAAAATAAATTGGACTGTTATTGTACTGTACTGGACTATATTAATAGTTATATTGTACTAATTTTACTGAATTATATAAGATTGTTTTTGAATTGTATAAGACTGTAGTGAAATGTTTTAAAAGATATAGAGCTATTATAGAATTGAAAAAATTGATATAAAACTATGTTCTTTAAATTGTTTCAAATTTACCAAAAGGTTTTGCAGGAAAGTGACAAGAAAAGATATACGAAACTGTTTTGATTATTTTATATACAAATACTTGTGCTTGACTTGACCTATATTCCTACTATTTAGTTTATTTGTTTGCTTCCTAAGTTTGTCAAGCTTACCCAATTTGACACCACCACAACTGAGGAACGAGAAGAGTAGGTACTGGATGGTTATGGACCAACTTGGGAGAACAATTGGACTGATGAATTCATGGAGATATTATTAACATTTTATAGTTTTAATTAGAAATTAATAGACTTGTAACAAGTTTAGTTATATGGGTTCTGGATTCATTTATAGCTTTAGTTATCATTTGGATTAGAGATTTGACATATAAAGTGATTGATGAAATGAGACAATTAATTCTAGATTATTAATTAATTGGTGGATGATTATACAAGATTTTTACTTCGTTGTGATAGTGTGGTAAATGGATGAAAAAATTAGAAATTTCATTGAAATTAAATTGAATGGTATATGAATGGTTTAATATTCCGCTGCATATGAATGAGATCAAATAGAGAAAGAAAAAAAAAATATTGCGCTTAACAGGTGTTTGACACTTGTTACGGTGTTCACTCAGAAAGCTAGAGCCAAATGGTCTAGGTTTCGAGGCGTGATATAAAATAGACCCATACCTTTAGGAAAAAGTCATCTATAAAGGTGATAAAGTAAACAGCTCCACCTTTAGATGGTACATTTATGTGTCCCCTCACATTGGAATGCATGTACTGAAAAACTTCCGTGCTCGTATGATGTGTTGTCTTAAAGCTGACCCTATACTATTTTTCATACAAATAATACTTGTAAAAACTGAGTTTACATGTTTTCACCCTCGTAAGTAAATTTCATTTGTGAAGTTCTAACAACTATTTGTCACTCATAAAACCTAACCTCATGTGCCATAGAGTGGTATCATTAGTATCACAATCAATATAATTAGTTACAGCTACTCCACCTGTAATTGTACTCTCTATCAACTTGTATAGATTTCCTTTCTTTTTTTCCTTCATGACAATTATCGCCCCCTTAGTGACTTTATGGATTTTACCTGTTGTTATAAAAGTATATCCATTCGAGTCTAACGCACCTAAGGAAATTAAATTTTTCTTTAAACATCTCAAAGTGTTCTTACCATGTCATCAAACATTTTAAATTGAATGGTTCTTATTCCAATTGTTTTACAAGCTGCATTATTACACATTAGAACAATATCGTCATTATAAGGATTATAAGTATAAAACCATTCCCTATAAGGAGACATGTGATAAGAACAACCGGAATATAAAATCCATGTTTCAAGAAGATAATCATACATGTATTGACCGAGAGAGATCTCTGTCACTATTTGAACTATATGTTTTCATGCTAGTCTAATTTGAAGATTTTTCCTTTTTAATTTTCTTTTCCTCTAATTTTTTTGACATTTTCTACAATCCCTTTTCATGTGTCCTTTTTTGTAATAATAACACTTGAATTTGCATTTCTTTCTCTTTGATTTCGAGCGTGACCTCTCTTTGTTTCCAAACCTCTGTGTTTGCTTCTTCCGCGTTGATGGTTCGATTCACCCTTAGACACCAACCCTTATGCTTAGGAACCATTTCCTATTTTACAGAGTATTTCAGTCTCAAATAAAGCCAATATCACCTCATTAACCTTGAGATTGTCTTTCTCAACTAATAATGTGGTTACAAAAACTAGAAGAGAAGCCGAAAGAAGAAGTGCATTTTTCTCTTCAAGTTTCACCTCAACGCATTAATAGTTGAGTAATAATTTTATTGAAGGCATTGAAATGATCCAAAATATTAATTCCTTTATCTATCCGCAATTGATATAATTATTTTTCAAGAACAATTTTGAGATATATAAATTTTATAATTTTCTCCATATTCCTAAATCTAAACTTTCATTCAAAACATTATATTTTACCTCTACTGCGAGACATAAGCAGATGGTGTTCACTACCTTTATCTCAAGTTCCTCCCAATCACTGTCAGACATGGATGCCAACTTTTTTTCCTTGTTGAATAGTGCTTTGATTAGTCCTTGTTGCACCATGATGTCTTTAATCTTGCTTTGCCACTAACTGAAGTTATTTTTCTCATCAAAGGGATCCACTTTGAACTTGGATATCAAGAATCCTTTCTCTGTTATCATACTGAACTTTCATGGTTGAACCTGATACTCTGATACCACTTGTTGTGTCTCACAACAATTATTCCAGTACAAGTAACAAGAAATATATAAATAAAATAAGATCAAACAAAGAAAATAAAAAACACTAAGATTTACGTGATTCGACGATATATCTATGTCCACGGGAGATGATTAAACCTTTCTTTACTATGAGAATACAAATCTGTACAAAGAAGTGTAGTTTTGCAACTTGAAAACCCACATTGTTTCCCCTTGTACACCCTCTCTCTCTTACACTCTCAAACCCTTAAAAAAAAACCGCCAAAGATCCCTCATCGTCAATAACAACTCTAGTAGGAGTCCTTTTTTAAGCCCACTTATGCCCCCAACCGTTAGATTTTAGTAGATCTAACGGCTGCTATAAAATAAAGACCAAACCGACACTTTGTATCCTCAATTAAATCTTCATTACGCATTTAGATGCTCATCTATGATCCTCTTATAAATGTAGGTACCGAGGCACTATAAGAGACAAACATGCTAAGCTTGTTCATCTTTGGGACATTACTTAGGCCTCGTTTGATTAAATTTCTCAAGGAAGTTTTTGACTTCTCTAGAAGCACTGTAGGGCAAAGTAGTTTTCAAAAAGTTTGCAGAAGGTCCTTATAAATGCAGAATGTCGTTTGGTTTATATGAACCAGAAGCTAGTTTTCAAAGCCCAAATAAAATTTGTTTGGTTTGCAATCATCAAAATCTATTTATGCCGGTTTTATGCATATTTCTAGTTTTTATGGGGAACAATTGTTCTATCTAGGAGGCCGGATTTGGTAACGAAAAGCTACTTTTCAAATCCCAAAATAATATGTGTTTGGAGGCCGGATTTGGTAAGACAACTTAGAGAGTGGCTAAAGTTGGAATGACATCAGGGCTGGCACATCAGCACAGAAAAAGTGAAATTCACTTTTTGGGGGATTTTTTCATTTTTTAGCACTGATGTGTCAATCCTGATGTCATTCCAACTTTAGCCTCTCTCTAAGTTGTCTTACCCAATCTGTCTACCTCTCCGAGCATTATGTCACATGCTGGATTTGTATTGGGAAACGCTTGATGGATTAAAAGTTTAACTTTAGACGAGTTGATTACTTCTACAAATTTTAAGGGTCAAGCTCTCTCCCCCGCATTGGGTCAAAGCCACCCAATGTAAGTGGATGGTGGTTCCCCCGTTGTTGGACTCATGACAGAAGAATGATTGTGTGTGATGACACAGACCTCTGTAGGCATGCCATTGATTAACACATGATGTGTTTGGATTTGGTGTCTCTTTATGGACACCTACTTTTTCAATTAGGCAATTCTTTGGATGCTCTTAATTCCCAACACTATGTGTCAGCTTATAAATTACCATAAGCACTACAGAGACTTTTTCATCACACAACATTTGGAGGGATCCAGTAATCCATCCATTTCTCATTCTGGGTTTTGGAGTGTGATTTATTTGGATGATGTTTTTACTCTGTTTGCTTATACATCAGGCGGTTATGGTGTTGCCACTGGGGGTCCATTGGCCTGGGGGTTGTGCTACAACCACGAAATGAGCCCAAGCCATTCCTACTGCGATTCCACCGACTACATCTACCCCTGCACCCCTGGAATCGAATACTACGGCCGAGGTGCTTTACCCGTCTACTGGAACCATAACTATGGAGTCATTGGGGAAGGTCTTAAGGTTGATCTGTTGAACCATCCCGAGTATCTTGAACAGAATGCCACCCTCGCATTCCAAGCTGCTATTTGGAGGTGGATGAACCCAATCAAGAAGAAGCAGCCCTCTGCTCACGATGTCTTTGTAGGGAACTGGAAGCCCACCAAGAATGATACCTTGGCCAAACGGGTTCCTGGCTTTGGGGCCACCATGAACATTCTCTATGGGGATCTGGTTTGTGGCCAAGGCGATGTGGATTCCATGAACAACATCATCTCCCACTATTTGCACTACCTCGACCTGATGGGTGTTGGCCGAGAGCAGGCAGGGCCTCATGAGGTATTGAGCTGTGCCGAACAGGAGGCTTTCAATCCATCTTCTTCATCTGCAACTTCTTAAACTATATATCTTGCTGTGTGTGTAAGACAAAGCAGCGATCGTAATGCACCCCCATCCTCTGTTGCTTTGTAATCATTAATAAGTAAAGGGTGCTAAAATGTGGCTTTTCTTTGCCAAAATTAGTGGCATTGCATCGCTTATTTTTGTAGATGTTGATGTGTTACAAAATCAGTTGTATGGCAGAGACCACCTTGTTGGTACATATTATATTATGTCATTTATTTGCAAAGACTTCTTTTGATTTATGTTGGAAACGAAGAAGACGTTGAAAACAAAGCACCTATATAAAGTTTTAACGGATGCTGTGTTTGGGATTTTCAAATTTTCTCAGTACCTTTGCTTTGGGACAAGACCATTAAGCAGTATATATAAGAAATAACCTCTCCCCACCTTGTATATTATGGAGAGCGCTCACCCATGTAGCGGCGGTGCAGCGAGGTGCACCACGCACTATTCCGGGCATTGGCTGTGGAATCTGTAAATTCAATAATCTTAGTGCATAATCTTCAAGTGTAGAAATATATAGCTGTGACCGAAAAAATTAGCAATTTTTGCTACAGTGTCATGGATTCGCAACCTAGCTACAGTGAGGCTTCAGTGTCAAAATTTATAAAGCTGTTGGCAGTCCCAAAACACCCATTTTGCTCCCAAACATCAAAATCAAGTATTCAAACTTAATTAAATCAATTTTAACCAAGTGACCTGAGACATGGAGGTGTTGTCATGGTGTTTCTTGAAGATAGTCAAGGCCTCCCATGAGATTGTGCAAGGGAGCATGCCAAGCTACCTCCAGGATACAACCAAGCTCAAATCAACTCCTTGTCTCTCAAAGGGCTTGCATTGCCCGACAGAGACATATGAAACCTCCCTGTAAAACTTATTTCCCTTTTAAGTCAGGTGTTAAAAAATGTCAATGAAAAACTCGTCTAAATTTTCCCAAATTTTCTATAGAGTGCTTCATTCTCAAGTTGTTAGGCATATGCGAAAACCGAGTCAAAAAGATACCAATAGCACCATCAACTAAGTGGAGATTCCTCTACATGAACACATTTGGTTGAGGTGGTTTTCCAACACAAGGATGCAAGCAAGAGCTCCTCAAAGGGAGGTGTTGATCAAAGGGTTGTGTAGGACCTTTTGTCTTTCAACACATACCCAAAAGGAAAGAAAAATAGAGAAAAGGGTCTTCAACGCAATTCTCATTCTCAAGCCCCTTATATTTCCCTTCCCCAGTCGTGATCTCGGGCCCTGATGAGCCTCAGTCGTGAATTTGTGTTAGTCGTGATTCACCTTAGTCGCAAACCTCCCAAGCCCGAACCTGGTTCAGTCGTGAATCCAAGTTTGTCGCGAACTAGTCCTGAAACGGACCCTTTAATCGCAATTAACCCAAATCTCATGAGAACTTATCTAGACCATTGAAAATGAATCTTGTAATCAGTAATGTGACTCCACAATGATGCGCTTGTGTGAAATGAAAAGTGTACAGTGCATTTCAAGTGTCCAAGCCCTTGCCCTCACCCGTGCATGTGCACAAGGTGTTATGCACCTTGCTACACCATAGCAACCCAGGAGAGAGAGAGAGAGAGAGAGAGAGAGAGAGAGAGTTCTCTCAAAATATACAAGAGGGAGGAGGGAAATATCTTGTATGTTGCATTTCATTTTTCTTTCTACCGGTGTGGGACTAAAATACATGAAGGAAATTTTGAAAACAAAACTATTTGAAAAGGCTTCATAAAATAGGGGCTTCGTTAGCTCTTAAGAGCTCCATTTTCAACATGAAGCAAGGCTTGGGTGCTTAAGTCACACTTTGCACATGTACAATCATTAAGTTGTAAAATTCATTTTCGCCACTCCAATGAATTCTCATGGAATTTGAGTTAGTCGCGAATAATAGTTCAATTAGGGTTGGGTTAAGTTGGTTTGTGATTGGCTATGCTAGACCAGATTTGTGATTTTAGTTGCTAATGGGCTTAATAGCCAAAAAAAACATCAAAAAGAGGCTTATAGAGAAAATTACACAGTACTAGAGCTCATTAACTTGTCTTGTGAAAGGTCTAGTCGTATCAAATATTACATATACGGGTTGGCAGGTGAGATGCAATTAAGGTCATCATCATTATAAAAGGATGGGAAATGGGTTTAAACCCAATTTGGCAAAGTATTAAACAGATTTGGCAAAAAAACAAAGAGCAAATCTAAGAACAAAGAAGGAGAAGGCAACCATTAAAGAAGACCTATATCTCTCTTTCTTTCCTTTTTTAGGTGTGTTATAGAATATTAAACCTGTTATACCCCGAAATCCACATGCGGAGATTGGGGTAATAATGCAGAAACACATGTGCGTGACTTTACGGATCTCGGAGTGTGACGTTACCTTTTCCTTGCGAAAGGGGTTTCTTACTTAACTTACTTATTTGCAGCATATATATATTTTTATTCTTTTTCTTTATTTTATCAAATTACTATCCTCAATTACCAAACATTTACAATGAAACATATTCATAAGATATTAACATCCATCCATAAGGTGCAACGGAATATAAATATACACATTCTAAACTATGCAGCAAAATATAACAAGAACCTTCAATATCCATATCAAATAACTGCTACCCTCCTCTATCAAACTAAACGTACCCATAAGCATCTAAATAGTACAATCAAATAGGTCATTCAAACGGACCAACATCATGTTCATCACCTCAAGTAAAACTACTAATTAACCAAATCAGATCATGTTTCATACATGAGTGCTAAAAATAAACAAATAAAAGGAAGTAACGTGGATGGTCCACCCATCCCCACGAATCAGCTCTCTAGACTGAACCTGCAAAAGATCTTGTGCTATAGAGTGTCATCTAAAAAGGTGTTAAAAACATGGGTAAACTATAAAAGCCCATGAGAGAACATACATAATGTCCCATGGAATAGATCGAATGTCACGAGTATGAAATGATATCAAATCTGAATAGATAAATATGTAAGAGTTGACTAATTACAACAATAATTAGAATCCAATGAGAGTGCATAAGTAATAAGTCAAATCAACAAGAATCTATAACTAAAATCAACAAAGTGTAATTTATAAGGAAAGTGCAATATGTAATGTAAATGTTTACTTAAAAAATATTCATAAATAAATAGGTCATAACACTTCTCAAATAAGATGTCTTAGCTAATAGATCTCAAAACTGATGCATGTTCATGAAAGCCTGATATAACTCTCAACTCATGTAACCCACCAAAACACACATCAGATTAAAATAACTCAACCCATGTAAGGTTCATGAACCAAATCTCGTCAAAACACCTTGTATCAAATCCAACGGATTAACCCATGTAGGGTCTCTACAAAATGGAAATCTCATATGACCCATGTAAGGTCCCTGACAAAACTAAAATCTCGAACAAAAATGGTGGGCAACTAGTGTCGTCTTCACCTATTAATGCCACCTGGTGAATGAAGTACATGGGTCTAATGGGTCCCTGACAAAACTGAAACCATCATGGAGTGCTCAAGGAACTCTACCATCTTCTCATCTTTCATACTCTCTAGAATGAAGTATTCATAGAAAACATGAAGAAACATGTCTCAAGTAGGTAGCTCCGCATCATCATATGTAAGGGTGTCTTGGGTGGTTTTCCACCAATGTCACCTTTTAGAACAAAGACAACGAGGGTCACTTTCTGCTCTAAGGAGCACTCCATGATGGCAAAGATCTTCTTGGTCAGCACAATCCAGTTCTTAGCTTCCATGAGATTAGAAATCTCCCATAAAGTCTGACGGTCCCATATGGTAAAACCACTCATAGTTAGCACTGCCCTCCTAGCTATCCTCTCTCTAGGCTATCCCCCGTGAGTAACCTCCTGACTGACCATATTAGTCAGTTCCCTAATCGCACCAAGAACTCTAACCAAAATTTCACCCTCTGACTATGTAGTGGTGGAAGAATCTGAATGAGTGCCTCTTCTCGGCCGCATCTCTGACTCTTAAAATAAGACAAGCAATATGTCTCTGAACTAGAACGTAGTAATAATCATCTACTTAACTCTAAAGTACTCAAAATCTACTAATCATTGACAACAAACATAAACCATCAATCAATCTTCAAAGGTTTCTGCTGACTTATCCAAAAACTCATTCCTTAACTCCAAAATAACTTTGATTGTTTATAGAATGTATCAAACCTAGGCTCTAATACCAAACTATCACGACCCAAATTTGTGGGCCATGGAATGGACCCGAAACCATAGTCGTGACATTGGGTAATACGCCCCGAACCAGTATCTCAACACTAAAAGATCATGTGTTCGGAGTGTGGTACCATTTTATCCATCTCATATCACTTTCCATATATATTAAATGTTTTTCTTTTAACCATTCAAGTCCGTTTAATCAATCATTTCACAACGGAATAATAATAACAACAAACTAAATCAAGTGCAACTAAAATATATAAAACAGCGTATCCAAAACTCTAATGATCCAAAATAAAGTGCCTCAACATGCCCATAACTAAAATATACAATCCTTGCCCAAACAGGCGCATCCAACAGTACTAATGGAAATACATTGTATGTCCAAAAAGAAAACTAAAGACTAAAAAGTAATATAAGAGCCTACCCGCTTAACTTTTCACTCTCGGTTGCATCCCAAACAACCTCTATCACTACCTGTCCTCCAAGACTCCATCTGTGGGCGATGTCGATTGGAGTAAACTTGACGAGCTTAATGGGATAGTACATAATTTATATAACACAAAATGAAACAAAACAAGTGCAACAGTAGTTAGGATGATCCAAAGTAGAGAAGATGAAACAAAGTACGTGAACGTGTGCATTATCGCGCACCGAAACCTATACCAATAGGTCCATGAATTTTAACACGTGACATTAACACATCACTTCACTTTGTATTCAATCATTCTTAACCTGTATAATTTTTTTATTTTCTTTACATTCATACGCAGCTAAATAATACATCAATCAATTTTCGATGATCACATAATCGATCACATTCCCATAAGTCTAACCTATATAGAATCTCATAACTCATGAACCATAATCTTGTAAATAATCCATGAAAAATGTCAAACATTCCCTTTAAATTAAATAAATAGTCTGACATAATCAAATCCATAAACTGAAATCAAATACTAAAATCCCTAACTTATTACATCCCTTGAAATTTAAACTGAAGTAATTGAACTGAAATAAATAAAGTCTCTAATTCAAATAACAAAAATAAACAAGTATTTGGTCTTTAACTGTCTTTATCTAGAATTGCTATTCCGTGATCTCCTCATCATTTGTGGTGTTAGATTGGGGTAAGTTTAACAAACTTAGCAAGAAAATAGTAAACTATGAAAACAGTGGATCAAATCTTAGCACAATTTTATAAATTAAACAGATACTTTTCTATTTACAATTCAATATGAATAACAATTCATAAATCAATCTTATACATTACTAAATATTTAATAAAAATTATAGTTTCATGTGCAAAGCAGAAATCAGTGATAACATGTGCTTTCACATTTATAGACAAAACGAATCAGATCATATTTCATATCATAGCCAATACAATACAGAACATAACATATATTTGCTATCAAGCCATAACATATAATAATTTGTACCATTTAAACCCCGGTGAAAAGGTCCAATTCGTACCATTTGAACCTAGGTAAGAAGGGTCCAGTTTGCACCCATTATACTCAGGTAAGAAGGGTTGTTACTACCTCCTATGTGACAAGCAATAAGGATTTATAACAGTTTGCACCGATTATACCTAAGTGAGAAGGGTTCCATCAATAATTTCCCTTGATGGACAATGTGACTTTCTAACAGTACATATCATGCTCTTGTAGATTCAATCAAATTGCATATTCCATAGAAACAACTTGAAGTTGATCAGTTGATGGAGAAAGAAGACCAGGTACTAAGGGGAAGAAGGGCTAACTAAGGGGAAGGCCATCGCACATGAAGTTGATTAACTGATGGAGAAAGAAGACCAAGTACTTGGGACAAGGGGATCTTTGATAATGAAATAACCAAAAGATGATGCAGTGAATTCAAAAACATCATCAAACTACAAATTTAAATCACCAATAAATCTTTAATATTTATGAGAAGAACAAGTATGCATCACAAAACGAAAGGAGGTAGGACTGGCACGACCATTGTTCCAAGGGGAGACGGATGGTTGCCAAGATATACACATGGCGTTGCAAGAGGAATTATTGGGACTCAATAATTCCCAGCTCCTCATGCAACTCCAATGATCAGATCTGAGCACCCACACAAACCAAATGGGAATACGTCTATCAGAGCATGCACAGTCATAGAACAAACTATGGGATCCATGGAACCTCCTCAGTTGGGCCAAATCAATATGCAGTTACAAAGTGAATCTCAATCATCGTCCTTCCAACGAGCATGCCAAAGACTGTTGAGCCAAGATAATGAAAAGACATAACTTGTGGCCCCAATTCGGAGAATCCCAAAAGATCGAGCAAGGGCAAGCTCATGCTCACGAATAAATTCCTTAGAGAACATAGCTACAAGGGAGGTAGAAACCCGAAAGAGGGCATCGGAAGATAGGGAAAACGATTCCACACCAAATGCTAAACGTCTTCAACTCACTATGGTTCTAGTCCAGGTAACTCCTATGTTTACTTTAGTTGAAAACAATTTTAAAAATGAAGATGAAATGCGTGTTTGTTTCCCAGTTGATTATGCAACCGAGGAAATGACAACATTACAAATAATGGAAGCTAAGACCGTAGTTAAAGCAATGAGATGGTTATCCTTCCGACACTGAAGGAAAAAAGCTACTCAGCATGAAAGTAGATCTCAAACTTAGAAGGGAAACAATTACCAACCCCCACAACCAAAGGCAAGTAAAGTTTTCAGTCGGAAAGATGAATCCCAAGTATTCGGGTCATCAACGGAGGTACTCCCACAAATCCAAATGAATCCAAATGAGAACATGGTTGTCCTGCAATAGCCGCGCAGAGACCAATGAATCTTTTGGCCTGGAACTATCAAGTGTGCAGGAACCCCTTTACAGTCCGTATAATAAAAGAGTTTGTACGCTTTAAAAACCCGTAGTTTATTTTCATCTTTGAGACAAAAAATTCTTTCTTGGAAACAAAAAAAGAATTCAAGTTGGTCGACAATGGAAAATTTTGAGAGTGGATGCCTAGGGATTATCTGGAGGGCTTGCCCTATTTTGGAAGTATAGATGGGATGTGAATACCATGGAAATTGCTCATAACTTTATTATTGCTAAAATAACAACAAGCCACATGGCGTGTCCCTGGAGTTGTGCTTGTGTATATGGCGAACCTAGTAATAACTGTAGAAAGGAAGCTTAGGAGGAATGGCTCACAATCATTCGAAGAATTCCTAGCCCTATTGTTTTGTTTAGGGGATTGGAATTGCTTATGGGATCCCAATGACAAAAAGGGTGGCAATCCGTCTTCTAGAACTGATCGAAAGTTAGGCCTCCAAATCCTCCATGAGGCACGACTATGTGATTTGGGTTTTAGGGGTTATGCCTTCACCTGGTCAAATGGACAATATGGGCAATCAACCATTAGTCAAAGATTGGATCGTGTAGCTGAAAATGACCAATGAAGACTAACTTTCCCTAAAGCTTATGTTGAAAACATTCTGACAATCGAATTAGACCATTTACCAATAATGCTCCACCTATACTCTACAATAAGTAATTTACAGAGAAGACCATTTCGATTTGAATGGTTCTAGACAAATTATGAGGAAAGTCAAAGCATCATTAAAAATGTTTGGTAGGAAGAAGGGGACTAAAGTAATTTAAACATCAGGAACAAGCTTCTACAGTTAACTCCAACTCTTAAAAAATGGAACTACCACTCTATTGGAAAGTTCTAGAGAGATATAAAGAAAATTAATCAATCCATCTTGCAAGTAGTGCAATGGCCTGAATAAAAAATGAAAGGACTAGAGTTATTGAAGTTGCAAGGAGATCTAGATAAGCTCTTAAAAAAATGAAAAAATCTTATGAAATCAGAAATCAAGAATTCAGTGGATACAAAGTAGGGACTGCAACATAAAAAAAATTCACTTATCCACTATTACTCGAAGGGAGAGAAATAAAATAACTGCAATTAGGGGTCAAAGGGGGCAGTGGATTGAAAGTGTGAAAGGAATTAATGAAGTGATGAGCAGTTATTTTAGAAATTTATTCCAATCGTCCCAATCTGACTCATAGGAAATTCAAAAGACTGTGGATCATATCTCTTCAGTGTTGACTGATGAAGATAAAATGTTTCTAGATTCTCCTTTCACTGAGTATGAGATTCAAGAAGTGGTGTTTAGTATAGGACCCCTAAAAACTCCAAGACCAGATGGTAACCCCGTAGGATTTTACCAAAAATATTGGGGAATTATTGGACCCAGTGTGTCAAAGTATGTTTTGGATGTGCTAGAAGGCAGAAATGATATAAGGGAGATCAATCACAATTTTTTGGTTCTAATTTCAAAGGATAGTAGGCCAAAAAGCCTAGACCAAGTTAGGCCAATCAACTTACATAAGTGTTGTATAAAATTGTCTCTAAAGTATTGGTTAATAGAATAAAAAAAAAGTTCTCCTTGATCTAATATCTCTAAATCAAGGAGCCTTCACTCCTGGCAAATTAATATCCAACAATATTCTCATGACCCATGAGCTTCTCCATCATATGCGAACACATAAAACAAAAGCAAAGTTGATGTCAATTAAGATGGACTTAAGCAAAGCCTGTGATAGGTGGATTTGACATATCTTGTAAAGGTGTTGAAAAAAATAGGGTTCGGACAGAAATGGCAACATATTATTACTCAGTGTGTCTCCACAACCTCTTATCAAGTCTTAATAAATGGAAAACCAAGGGGGTGCTTCAAGGCTTCAAGAGGATTGAGACAAGGGGATCCATTATCTCCCTATTTATTCCTTATGTGCGTTGGAGGATTATCAACGAGTTTTTGTAACTTAGAGGAAGATAAAACAATCCAAGGGATAAAAATCCATAGAAATAGTCCATCTATATCTCACTTACTTTTTGCCAATGACTATTATATTTTTTGTAGAGGTCATTTGTCAGAAGCCCAAGCTATAAAGATGATCTTACTAGCTTTCCAAAAAGCCTTAGGGAAATATTTCAATCTAACAAAGTGGGAGGTTATATTCTGTTGCAATACTCTGTCTCCTATTTGGCAAGATTTATCCACATTATTGGAAATGCACAAAGCAGTCCACCCTTCCAACTACTTGGGCCTGCCATCGATAATTGGGAAGAACACGATCCGTCTATTCTCTTACATAGAAACCTGAGCCAAGAATAGGATTCAGAGTTGGAAAACTCAATTCATCTCCTAAGAAGGTAAATAAATTTTGTTTTAAAGTTGTTATTGGTTCTCTTCAAAATTATGCAATGTCATGTTTCTTAATTCCGAAAAGAATTTGCAATCAAATCGATAAATACCAAAGGAATTTTTTAGGGGGTAAAAAACAATAAGAAAATTGAATTAAATGGATCAACTGGGAGGCTTTTAGGAGTACAAAGTCTCAAGGGGGTATGGGTTTCAAAGATCTCCATCTTGCAAACATGGCTTTATTAGCAAAGCAGGCATGATGACTAATATAAAATCCTTAGTCCTTATGGGCACGTCTAATGAAATCCATTTATTTTCCTAATCAACATATTCTTAGAATTCCAAAGGAAAAATATAGGTCATGGGGATGGAAAAGTTTAATGCAAGGAAGGGAGACTCATCTCAATGGATGCTTGTGGATGGTTGGAGATGGAAAGGAGATAACAAGGTCCAATGCTCCCCATGAATGTAGGGTCAAGTTCATTCCTGAGCAAATTGACCCAACAACAAGGGAGCTATCTCTAATTGAAAACATCATTACCCCAACTGAGAAGGAGGCAATTTTGCAAACACCCATCAATCATCATTTTCCTTCAAACTAACTTCTAGAGGCATGAATCTAAAGGGCATTTTTTGGTTAAATCAACATATGCTATATTAATTGCTTTGCATAGAAATCCTAGAATGGGAAGCACATACAATATTTAGAAAATTATATGGTCATTAGAAGTGCCCAGGAAAATCAATGTTTTTATAGAGAGCTTGCTATGAAACTTTGGTGGCCTTCAAGGATCTAAATAAAAGGATTAATACCATAACCCCTACATGCTCGCTATGCTTAAACAATGAGTAATCAATGATTCATGGTCTTGTGCTATGCCCTATCGCAATTACGATCGAGATCCAATTTATGCCTCAACTGATAGGGAGAAATCCTGAAAAAGCGATCATTTATGACCTGGTTTAAATTCTAGACTTCATATTAGGCATGGGCAAAGGAAGAGAAAAGAATCACTTTAAGAAATATGAAATAACACTAAGTGTATCCTAGAGGGGGTGAATAGGATTTAAAATTTACTTTGTCCCTTTTTAAATTAGTGTTGGGCTTGATTTTAATTAATTTTTAATGTTCTTAAAATTTACCCAAGTGTGTGTGTCACAAGGTGTCTACTCAAGGATTTAATCAAATACGTAATGTGTTAGAGTAGTAATAAGCATAAACATAAAGAAACAAACAATCACACCATCAATCCACAACAAGAGATTTATAGTGGTTCGACACAATGGCCTACGTCCACTCTTCTAAAGCTCACTTCCGAGATTAGGTATATTTCATTTAGGTACTATTACAATCTAGGTAAAAAATATACAAAACCTACAATACTTGCCCTTGGCAAGCTAATCAAACCACTCAGTGTCTCAAGCGAGTGTAGTCAAGCTTTCGGTGTCTTCAGTGGAAGAAAAACAAGATAACAATGAAAATGTAGGCAAAAGTAAGCAAATATTACCACACGTTGGTTGATGTTACTATTCGTATGAAGTGGGAGTGCTCCTTGTTGCGCAAGTGTGCCTTAGTTCACCCACAATGCTCCAAGCCTTGGTTCTTGAGCTCTTAGAGCTTAACTAAGCTAGAGTTTATTCTTGGAACAACCCTCAAGTAACTCTCTTCAAGAATACTAGCTAATGGTAGATAGAGAGAGAGAGTTGAGTAAATAGCGTGTTTCTCACAAGGCCTAGTTTCAAAGCTCAAAAATTGAGGAAAGAAAGTTTTTCCTTTAATGAAGGCTTCAATTTGGCAAAGTTTCTAACACTCTTTTTAATATTTGAAGCGTCTTGCATTAAGGGGAAATTTTCCCTCTTATTGTGGACGAAATCCACTCCTAACCATCAGATTGGAATCTTCCAAAATGGGCAAGAAGGACTGACCATTGGATTCAAAAAACGGGGTTAAAAAATTCTTAAAATCGCAGCCCTGATTGATTAGGGCATGATTGATCATGGTAGATGGAGCATCATCCATTGCTTGCAATTTTTGGGAGCCCTGATCAATCAGGGCTTTGGTGATCGATCAAGGCATGATCGATCATGGTTTTGGTGATTGATCTTGGTAGATGGTATATCCCCTGCTGCTTCGACTCTAGCACCTGAGATTTTATCCTTGATTCATCATGGCTTTGGTGATCGATCAGGGTGTCCTAAATTTAGTTTTTCTTCCTATATTTGGGGTTGGTCTCTTGGATATTTCATCTGGGTCTCAAGGCTTGAATGCCTCACATACCAATGGCATTTTGGGGTTTGTTATACCACCTTATATGCCTATATGAATGCATGCTTATACATTGGCTTGCATATACCTTGATTACTCCACTTGGTGTCTTGGTCTTTTTGTCTTTGGTTCACATGAGTCTTCTTTGATAAGTTGATGTGCTTTAGAGTACTTGGGACTCTTACAAGACTTACATATATTGTTTGACCATGGGATTGACAAGTTATAAACCCATGACCCAACAAAATATATCAATTATTGGCTTGTTTATTTTGATTAACAGGAATGCTATGATTTTCAATCGGTTGCCTTCTAACCTAACTAAAGTTAAATAGTTTGTAAATATGATGTGTAGGGATTTGGACTGGAGCTTGAAGCAAAATGAGAGGCCCCAAAATTTTTTTTGAGCCGGAATAGGTTTTTTGTGCATTAAGAATTACAGGTTGGCTGTTTACAAGTGAATGTAGATGTGGCATCTCCAATGGATATGTCGGCCTTGGGGGTGGGAGCAGTGGCTATGGATTTGCAAGGCAGGTGGTATGGATAAACTATTATGAGAATGAAATGGATGCCTTCGCTTGAAGCTAAGGCATAGGCGATTTGTTGGGGCTTTGATTAACTGTCCAATTGAAAGCATCAAATGTGACAATACTCTCAGACTCGTTGAAGGCGGTAACCATAGTGAACAACAACTTTATATCTTACCCCTGGAACCTTAGAAATACTTTCTTGGAATGTAAACAACTGATCAAATCTTTTACAGCTGTGAATATTTGGCATGTATGTAAAAATACACTATCATAGCCATGTCCATAACGTGGCTCAATTTGGGATGATGGATGTATTGTTTGGTAAGAAGTGTCCTAGATGGGTCCTACATGGGGATTCATCGGGTTTTTTAGGCTCTTTTGCTGTTTAATGCAAATCACCTTAATTATCCAAGAAGAAGAAGAAAAAAAGAACATGAACAATAAAGATTGTTGTCTGAAAGTTTGTTGAATGTTTGTTGAGTAGGTTGATTGATCAAGGGATCTCTTTAATGCTGCCCAAACCTTTCTATTTATAGATTTCCAAAGCAATTATTTGGTTTTCTTCTAGGTTTCTTTACTATCTTTTGCCATCTGTCCTTGTAACTGAAACTAACTTCCCTTGATTTCTTCCAATGGAATTTTGCCACATATTCCATAACTGGCTCTTTTTTCGAATTTCAAATATCTATCAATAGCATAGTGCCATCAGTTTCTTGTAACCAACTTTGGGTTCCACCAATTATATATATATATATATATATATATATATATATATTAAAACAAAGGGGGTATTGACTACAGTGCCTAGACCCCCTTTTCTTCCAACATGTGGTTTCCTGTACATTATTCTTTTTTTCTGATTTTTTTTTATAAATATTTTGCTTTAAAGGCTTTCTCTCTCTTCCTTTGTTTTTTTTTTTTCCACTCAATTAAGCCATCACATTTTTAGTTTTTTTTTCTCTTCTTCATCATTACTCTTTTCCTTTTTTTTTTTCATTTTTTTCTTCCTATCTCCTATGTCATCACTCTTTCCCTTCTACATTTTTTTCCTTCTCGGTTTCGTCTTCTTACCCTTCCCACCACCTCCATCTCTCTTCCACTCTCATAATGGGGTGGTAATTCTTGTTGACGGGTTGGATTGGTGCCGTATTGATATAAGGGTATACAACTATATGGCTCAACTTGAACCCGACTTATTTAATAATCGTGTCAAAACAGGTTGATCCATTTTGACCCGAATCACATTAACTGTCAACCCTATCCTGTTTATTTCATGTTGGGTTCATATCGGGTTCACGGTTTATGTGGTAATTTGTGTTGACAGGTCAAATTTGTGTTATGTCAAGTTACGAATATACAACTATATAGATCAATCCAAACTTGACCCATTTAATAATTATGTCAAAGCGGGTTGACCTGCTTTGACCCAAACCATGTTTACAATCAACATTTACCCGCTTATTTCGTGTTGGGTTCGTGTTAGGTTCACGGGTCGTGCTAAACATTGCCACCCATACTCATACTTCTCTCACAATCCCACTCTCTCTCTCTCTCTCTTCATCGATCGTGTCAAAGTGGGTCCACTTTGACTCGAAACTCGTTTACAATCAACCCTAACCCACTTATTTTGCGTTGGGTTCGTGTCAGGTTCGCAGGTCAGATTCATACCATGTCAAGCTAAGGGTATAAGACTATACAACTCGACCCCAACTAGGAAAAGTAGTAGAGAGTGAACATAAGTTTAAAATAGCTCCATAAAAAAGTGAAAGAAGTCAAAGAACACCACGTTCAAATTTAAGGAATTGATTTTTTTTTTTTTTTGATAAAGTCTCATTATTTATTTATCTTATGACTTTGATTTATTCCTCTCAATTATTTTTAAATTAATTTAATATTTTTTTAGAGCTTACTATTTGCTTCAACAAATACAATTTTGGCTAATTGCTCATGCTCATACGGGTGTATTCACTAGTATATACTAAAGCAAAGGGTTGCCAATGTGGACAACCCCTTCTAATTTTATTTCATTTTCTTGATTTTTTAAGAGTCCTACATGGCAACCCTAAAACAGTTTTCATGTTTTCCTCTTACTTTTCTCACTTTGTCCTAAATTTTCTTTAACTACTTCCAATCAAATTATACATGACTTTTATGTCTATCTTTTTTTTTAACACTCTAATCTCCACTACTTTTATGGGTACACAACATTCAAGGCGGTGAGGCTTGTCTACACTCAGCATAAAAAACACCGAGGTCAAGAGGCGGCCACATCAGCGTTAGAAGTGATTTACACTCGTCCCCAAAAAGTGAAAATCATTTTCAGCGCTGATGTTTCCATCCGTTTTAACCCTTGGCGGAAGTTAGAGGAGGTTAGGGGTCGGCTTATAAAATCCAAGCCGCATTCACGGATATGATTGAGGCCTAATTGGGTACCCATGCGGGCACGGGCTGGGATTAGGTATGAAAATTTGCTTTTCCTGATGTATTAGGATGACATCAGGGGGCTGAGTATCAGTACCTAAA
>JAOXJP010284031.1:0-33714 GCA_025762735.1 Platanus orientalis | reverse complement strand
AAAGTTCTGCCTTTTAATAACTGTTATACTGACCTTATACCATCACATGACCCGAGACAAAATTTGGGTGCTTACAGTATCAGAGCAGTGGTTAACACTTTCAAGTGACCTCTAATATAATTGGTATTAAGCAGTGTTAATGGCTTAGAAGTGGCCTTTAATACAGTTGTTATTAGAGTAAAGTAGTTAACGAAATGATTACCTCTGAGATAGATTGCTTAGATACAGGTGAGGTATTGGACATGATATTGTGGTTCCGAGTAGCAAGAGGGTTGTTGGCTATAAAGTTTGTTGATATCTATTGTGTGGGGGTCTGTGGTGAGACTTGCCTAGGATTGAGATGGTGTCAACAGCACATTTGAGGAAACTTTGGTGCGACAGACTACATTGAAGCATTGTGTATTCAGAATGGAGCTTATAGAGAAAAGTCTTGATGGCTCGTATGAGCAGCTCAAAGGCATGTCAGTGGGTGATGCTGAATGGCATGTGTGCCATGAGGTTCTGACGGACTGGGCTACCATGTGGTGTTGAGTATGTCATGACGACTTGAGGAAATGTGTGCAATAGCACAAGAGAAAGATACGATGGTGCCAAGGCATGGCTTGATGGTGACAAGCCAGTTTGAGAATTTGAATGGATGGTCACTTGGGGTGAAGGCACAAGAATTCTTAAGTACTAAAATGGCTTTAGACAAGGTTCAAAGGTCTGCTCAGGGTGAAGGCAAGTGTGCTTAGGTACTAGAGTGAGACAAGGACATAGTTTTAATGATCAAAATGGTTAGTTCACTTAGGGTGAAGGCACATGATGCTTAGGTACTTAAGTGACACCAAACAGAGTTTAAGGATCTGCTCAGGGTGAAGGCAAGTGTGCTCAGGTACTAGAGAGAGACATTAACATAGTTGTGAAAATTGGAATGGTAAGTTTTCTTAAGGTGAAGGCTGGTGTGCTCAGGTATTAGAGCAAGATAGTGAGACAGAAATAAAAATTGGAATGGTTAGTTTACTCAGGGTGAAGGTCGTTGTGCTCAAGTACTAGAGCGAGACAGTGAGACAGGAATGAGAATTGGGATGGTTAGTCTGCTCAGGGTGAAGGCCGGTGTGCTCAGGTACTAAAGCGAGACATTGACATGGATATGAGAATCTGAATGGACAATTCACTCAGGGCAAAGGCAATGGACGCTGAGGTGTTGGAGTGACACATTGACAGGGCCTAAGTGTTGGCTTAGGGTGAAGGTAGAGTGCTGAGGTACTAAGACAACATAGGTGACAGTAATGGATAGTGCTTACTTAGGGTGAAGGTGATGAAGACCGAGGTACTGGGGTGGCACAGTGATTTGGGCATAGCTTGTGGTAAATTAAGGAAGACCTTCAACAAACCGAAGGCAAAGTGGTAATAATGATGGATGCCTTCTTAGGGTAAAGACACAAGATGTTGAGACACTGAAGAGGCAACACAAGAGGATGGTTAAACTGGACAGTGATGACGTTCAGGGAGACAGAGGTATGGTAACAAGCTTAAGTGGGGGAGCACTTAAGCTAAAGTGTACAAAGGAAGTGATGACAAGTGCAGGTGTGCCACGACTAAGGTTGTTTTTTCGAAGTACTAATGTGGGCAAAGTTCAGATGAGAGCTTTGTTATCTTGGCTGGTTGAGTGTCAGAGTTCATAAAGATGAGAGCTAGTATGCCGCACAGGGTGAAGAACATTATCAAAGTAGAATTAAGTGAAACCTTATAGACGAGGTATGGAATACCAAGGTGACTTGGCATAGGTGGTTGCGAGCATCAAGTGAAGGATGTTGGCCACGCATTGGACTTGACGGACTAAGTTTCAACATGAGAAGGGTCGGTGTACCCAAGAGCTTATTGGTGAATGTTACTGTGGGTTGATGGCCACATTGACACAGTCTACAGAGGTAGACATGGGGTTGGCTTTGAGCATTGGAGAAGGGGTGTTGGCCACAGTGAAGGGAGCTCGATAGACTGAGTCCTAATACATGGAAAGGTTAGAGGACCTAGGTGACTGAATGTAGGTCACTGTGGGTTGATTGCCATGTTGACAAATGCAAAAGTGAGTGAGAAGTAACTTGGTTTGATAGGTAGGTGGCTATAGTAGGAATGGGAATACACGAAAGCTTATTAGTCAGATCAGGAAGCGGATTAAGGGAAGTCCTCAAAGGAAGAATTACACGACGGACTGTGCAAGGGAGGTTTCAAACAATGGGGTAAGCTTGTTGGCTGCAAGGATGCGGCTTAGTTGGACTTACAGGGGGTCGTAGTAGGAATGGGACTACACGAAAGCTTGTGAGTTAGAATCAAAGACAGTTTATGGTGAGACAAGTTCACATTGGTTGAATCCCAGTAGAAGGGAGGACCATGCCGTGACGGACTACGGTTAGCTTACGAGCCACACCTTGTGAGGTGCATGGGTAGGGATTCTCAGGGGAGAGACCTGTGGCTCAACAAACAGAGTCATAGCTTGGTTTTAGAAAGCTGAGCATTTAAGCGCAAGGTGTGCACAGTGGTCAAAGGATAATGCTTTGGGTGCAATGTGAATTTGGTGTTGATATCTAGGGCAGAGCAGAGCTTAGGCTGGGTTTGTTCACTGGCTAAGCCGTGTTTAGAGGTGTCTAAAGCCATAGATGCTTAGATTTAGTGGTGTTGAATGTACTTGTTGGGTCAAGCAAGCATCCTTAAGTGGACATTAGTGCACAACGGAACATGCACGTACACGATAGACTATGTACATTGGTGTGTTTCTATGTGATGGACTACGTAGAGAGGCCCCTAAAGTGTGTTAAAGACCGTGGTTGGTTATGGAGTAGGTGGTGTATAGGGGTTCATAGCTGAGTTCAATGTGGCACTGGGCATTAATCAATAGTGGTCAAGGCAGGGGAAACGTGTGCAAGCCGAAGTTAGCACTTGCTCTGAGTGTGTTGATGAAGGTGTCAACCAGATAAGTGGGGGAGGATGTCACGGATATGTCGAGGCGGTGTGGTGGCATGGGCAGCCTAGCATGTGGCATAATGGCATTTTTGTAATTATTACCCAATGGCATTATCGTAAATAGGTACAATATGATTTTCTGAGGGGGTGGTGCTCCCTTCTAGCAACCCAGGAGAGGCACAGTGTACACTTTGAGGAGGTGTGGGTGCTCTGAGGCTCCCAGGCCCTTCACATGGGCAAGAGGCATGGGATGGCACGACGGATAGTGTCAAGGCTGAGGACATGCTCCTAGCCCGCATGAGCTTAAACCTCGAGACATTCCCTAACATGGGTTAGGGACAGATCTTGGCATGCACAGAGGTGCTGCCTTGAGTTCCTATGGGGGTTAGGTTCCCTCATGGGACAGTGCTTAGGAGTCCGATGTGGTGGCACTATGCATCCGTTTAAGGATGGGGGCTTTCCTATATGGGTGCTATTAGCATGCCCTATGCAATAGTGGCAACCCATGTGGAGCCAAGTGGGCTATCTTGTTGCCTTAGTGCTTGAGTGTGCCTTGTTCTTGTGATGGACAAAATCCTGACTTGGCCTTGGACAGCCACAGTGGTGGCATGGCAAGACTCAGGGCAACGTCTTGCATAGAACGGCATGGTGCGTGGTTAAAGTGTCTTGGTCATGGTGGGCTTAATGTCTCGAACAGGGCTCGAGGATGTGTGTTATAGGCGTGCTAAGCCTTCAGTGCTATAGGTGGAGTGTGGTGGACTTTGGGGTCATTTGAGATGCGATTCAATGTCAATGCATGGGCACCGAAGTGGCTGACTAATCGCGCATATGGGCAACAATGATATGGGAACCCTATGAGTGGGACAAGCGTCATGGGATGCTTTGAAGTCATTCGTGGGCTGGTCAAGTAGGTCTTGGCGTGATGGTGCTCTAGGCTAGTAGTATCCTTGTTAGTGCATATAGGGCATGTCAATGGGTCAGAGGAAGGGCTCAAATGGCTAAAAGGTTGACCTTGGCTGGGTGGTGGTCAGGGTGCCGCACGGTTTTTACAGAGAGAAAATCTGGCTTTGATAAGATGCCCTAGCAAGCATCCATCCGTTTGTGCACAGGACAACAAGTATCATTCGGGACAATTGTCCATCTAGTGCTTGAGAAAAAAAACACAAGACAGACATATGCCTATCTATCTATGCATAAGACAATTATCCATTAGGACAACTATCCATCCAGTGCTTGAAAAGAACAACGCAAGATAGATAGATGCCCTAGCAGGCAACCATCCATCTATACACAAGACAAATGTCTGCCTAGTGTAGATTAGAGCATCTTTTGTCTTTTAAATACATGATGAATGAAAGTAGCATTTTTTCCATTTTAATTATGGAATATTAATGCATAAGATTAAGGCATTTTAGGCAAGGAGGAACCTCCTTAGAAGGGATGAAGTTTTGGGGTGTTTAACCCCTTCCCCAACCTTAAATAAATGGATTACTCGACCCTTAGGTAAACTAGACCGAACCTGGAGTCATAATCCAGGGAACTTACTCTCCTTTCCCCAAAGGGAGAATTGGCATCAAACTCTACCAAATAATCGAGTTGATGGTGACTCCCAAAGACTCGTTCACAATGTGCCATGCCTTGAGCCATGGCCAAAAGTGGTAAAAAGGGGTGCGAAATCCCCAATGTCCACACCTTCTAATACCATTTGATTTACAAAACAAAAGAAATTCATTTGAGTTAAACTCTCCCCTATTGTTGGTTCTTAACCTCTTAATCCTTTTGTTAAGAACATCTTCAATGGTCATTTTAAACTCGTAAATTTTGAAAACACATCCATTTCTCTTTAACAAAGTATACATTGTAAAATCATCAACAAATAACAAAATATAATGGAAGCCTGAATAAGAGGATGTCACACAAGGTCCCATAAAATCACTATGGATAAGCTTCAACATGGCCTTACACTTAGAAAATGATTTGTTAAATGGAAGACGATGTGCCTTACCATATTTACACCCTTCACACACTTCTCTATTACCAAAAGTAGTCAATTTGGGTATCCCATTCACCAAAATTTTAACACCATAACTTTTAATTTATCTATGCTAAGATGCCCCAATCTAGCATGCCAAATTGATGCTCTCTCATTTGCACTAATTTTATTAAGATATATAAGAGGATAAAACAAATAAATATTTAACTCTCTCACCCGTATAAATGGCATTTGCCTTCAAGATTGTAAAATTTCGATGAAACTTCACGTCTTTAGGCCTAAACAAGACATAGTAACCCAAATCAACAACATTGTCAACCGAGAAAAAACTCTTCTTCATATTGGGTACTTGAAACGCACTATTAAATGTGATGTGATTATCTTCATTGTCATTGATAGTGACAATTCCTTTCTTCTCCACAGGATGAATAGAGTTGTATACTGTAATAATTGCATCATTGCCTTTACAGTCCCGGAAGCCTAGGAATTTGGACTCATTGTGGGAAAATGATGTTTGCAACCTAAATCAACGATTCAATCATTACCAAAATTAATTGATGTCAGAACATCAACCATATTGGTTTTTTGCATAAAGAAATTTCCCCACTCATCATCACCCTTAGGTTTATCTTCCTTTTTTGATATATTTCTCTCTTTTAATTTAACACAGAATTTCTTTCTTATGTGCCTAAGTTTACCATATCAGTACACTTGACACCTTTCCGATTTTCATTTCTCTTTTCGGAAGACTTTCCATCATTTTCATGCTTACTAGAAGCTTCACCACTAGAGTTATCATGATTTATTAAGTGTCTTTTTTTTTAATTTTCTTTTTGATTGAAAAAAGAACATCTTTATCACTTCCAAAAATAGAACATCATGCCTTTTGCCGAGCCAATGACTCTTGTGAGGTAAGAAGGTTTTCAAATTCCACTAATGATGGTTGAAAAGCCCACCCTTGAATAGAAGTGACATAAGGAATATATTTTCTCTTTAAACCACGAACAATGTGCCACTTCATTAGTGCCACTAAATTAGGTTCTTCCAGATTAAGAAGAAAAATCTTCAAACATAGGTTCTTAATCTTCATTTTCAAGAAATATTAAAAAATAAAAAGATCACCTTAAGTTAAATTTGCCGGTTCATTATCTAATAGTCTTAACTGAGCCATGTCCTTTTTATTGTACAACCTATCAAGGGTATTCCAAACATCACAAGCCGATTTGCAACCCATGATGTGATCAAACAACTCATGAGAAATGGATCGCTTAAAGATAGACTCTACTTTTGCATTTGTCATTTGTCATTTCTTTAAGGCATCAACATTCTCCGCAGTATTTTGAGGAGTCTCCACATCATGGCCTCCAATGACTTTCCATAAATCTTCACTAATAAGATAATACTTCAAACATAACCTTCATATTTTGTAATTGGATTAAGTAAGCAACTTTATACCGAAATTATTAAATCTTCAAACTGAATCCATCTTCACAACACCAATTTTCTTCTTCACTAAAGGAGTCAAGAAAATATCACTCCCACCCTTGTGGTTTTGAAATCATGTGGAGAAAGACAAAAGCCAAAGTGTTAGAACAACCACTTCTCAAATGACAAGCTCCAATGAGGTGAAGGTTTTAAAGAGAGTGGAAATTTAGGTTTGTGGGAAACAGGAAGTGAGGTGGAGAAAGAGTGTAGTGGAGTGACATGTGGCATCCAAGTGTCCAAGTAGGGTCCATATTACAAAATGACCAAAAAGGTTAAAAAAATTACAATTATGACCTTGCTACAACACTCAAATAAAACAAAATAAAAAAGCATCTAAAAAATACACTTTTATTTTTAACATCTTCTCTCTTTCAAGTTTTGTGCTTAACTTGCTATCCAGTTACCTTGGATCATGTGTAAGGATTAGTCACAGGTACTTGTCTATATTATTCTTCTTCTTTGTATCATATGGTACTGCATCAACTTTGGACAGGTGAGTTTATCCCTGCAAAAATCCTTTGTCGATAAAGTTTTTAATAAGATGCTATAATATGTTGTCCCTCAACCCGCCTAGAACCCAGTCCGATGGGTTTCGTATAATGGTGGTGGATTACACTTTTATTGCCTTTGTTATTTCCATGATTCTGGTGGGTTTGCATGATGGAATGAATTAAGCTTGGGCTCATTCATTCAGATTTGAAGAAGCAATGGCGAAGAAGAACACAGAAGATAGAAGGGATGAGATGTTGGTCAAGTCGAACAGAACCAATTGTCCTATGCACATCTCAGCTCAATCGAGACACAGAACCCAATGTCAAACTTCATAGAGTTTGAAAAATTGTTGATTATTCAACTTTGATGGAATTCAACATTGTAAGGTCTCGTAACACTCTTCCACCGTTGCATCCTACCACTAAACGATTTTCTTTTTTTCTTTTTATTATTATTTAAATGGGAAAAACTCATTCAACCCTTTGATTATATGTTTGCCGTTTGCTGATATTACCTATAGTGAGAATGCCCCGGAGATGTTAGACCTGGCCCCAGACACAGTCCTCTCAACATAGAACAACAACAAGCTCTCACACTCCACCGCCAGTCTGGTAGAAGGCCACCACGGATTTTCTGGAGGAAGAGGGAGGGTAATTTAGGATTATAATTTTTTATTTTTTATTTATCTAATTTCTTGTGCTGCATGTTTTCACCTATTCACGACTGGATAAAACAGGAGTACAACTAGAAAAAGCAAATTTTTTGCCTTTAAGTAGGGAGAAAATGTTCATTTGAGCAATGTTTTAATGGTTTTAACCCTATAAACCCTGTTTTTATGGGTACCTACTTTTTTATTTGAAAACTGTTTTTACAGTTTTAACATATATACACCTTTTGTGTGTGAGGACATGGAGGAACAGACAACTTGAGAGTAGCTGATCTTTTCTCTTTTATAATTTTACGTTCTTTACAAGATAAGTCATTTAATATGCTAGGGTTTCAAAATTCCATTCAATATGCTGCTCAAGAGCCTTGGGATATACACGGGGAGATCTACATGGATACATGCAAAAAGAAATCTATATTACAAGTAGTAAAAGGTCAGCTCAAGCAAACTTTTCTTAAGCATGTGTAAGCATCTTGCTCAAGCAGTCACATAGCGAAAAAAAGGCAGGAAAAATCCCAAGTTATACCTTGGGCTTGTTTTCTTTCTTTCTTTTGTTCTACGTGATAGCTCAAGCAAGATTACTTGCGCTTGCTTGCAGAAACCTTGCTTGAGCTGATCCTTTGCTATTACAAGTCTGTGTTTCTTACCGCAAAAAATTAAGTGTTATTGGTTTTGTTACGAAAATTCCAATTAGATTCGGATTAACGGCAACATGAAATGAAAAAAGAAACAAAAATACAAAAGAGCAATCACACGAAACACAGAAATTTATGCAGGATGGCCTATAAACTATATCCATGGGTGAAGTTTAAGTGCTTCTACTATAATGACAATTATAAGCACAAAGAGTTCCCCTCACATCTCTCGATGTCCTATGAACAAAATTATATATAGCAACATGAATTCCAAGAAATTAACCTTACTTCTTACCGTCTGTTAAAACCCCAAAATACCCATTACAACATGTTCGGGTTGTTGGATCCAAATCAGCTCAAAATAGGTAAAAAATTTGGGTTGTTGCGAATTGCTCTCCAGATTGCATAAACAGCTGGCACTTCGGGCTGCCTTTGGATTGATTTCAAGACAACTTTACAATGTGCCTTATTTATTTATTTATTTATCTGGAAGCATAGTACTGGTTGCTTATACTGTCATAAAAAAGTTTTATTATATCATTGTTATTGAAGGCATGCAAGAGTTCTATAGTATGCTCCGGATTTGGTAGGACAACTTAGAGAGTGCCTAAAGTATGAATGACATCAGGGCTGACAAATAAGTGCCAAAAAGTGAAAAGCATCTCCCAAAAAGTGTATATCACTTTTTTGGTGCTGCTGTGTCAGCTCTAATGTCATTCTTCTTTAGGCATTTTTTAAGTTGTCCTACCAAATCCCAACCCTCTATAGTAACACTACTTCATCGTTATCACTACCTAATGGAACCATATCTATCCATGTATAGAGCTGTTAATAAGCCGAGCTAGCTCAGTTTGGCTTGAAGCTTGGCTCATCATGGTTCGTTAGGCTTTTGGGGCCTTTTTTTTTTTTTTTCTATGCTGGAAAGCTGAGCCGAGCCTTCATGTGATAAGCCCAAATTGAGCTCGGCTCAGCTCAGCTCATTGACCCCGCTACCCATATATCAGCATGCATCCCTACTATGTTACTCAAAAACTTTGAACTCATCAAGGTCCAATGGCTGAAGATTTTTTCCCAAATGGCTTCATTTGTGCCAAAGGCATTTTTCTAATAGCCTCTAAGCCATACCATTCCTACCTGTGAATGGATAAAAAATGCTCACTTTAACGAATGCTAACCACTGCTCTTTGTCAGGCGGCAGGCACATCAGCACCAAAAAGTGAATATATGCCCCCCAAAAAAGTAAAAATCACTTTTCAACGCTGATGTGTCCGACCCTAACAAAGAGCAGTGATGAGCATTTGTTAAGGGAAGCGCTCATAAACCGATCCCAAGTCTCGTACATGATGGGCTCGTGTAGAGCTTTGATTTGTTATGAACACCCCCTAAAAGAATAGGTGCGAATGGTGTAGGGGTGGCCACCTCAGTGCTGAAAAAGTGATTTACACTTTTTGGGGGGCGCTTATCACTATTTGGTGCTGATGTGTCAGCCCTTGACTCCATTCGCATCTTGTCCGCTCATGGACTGTTTGTACTTAATTCTTTGGGGCTTGCGTAACATTTTAGCATGGACAATCTTATGGATGAAATGTTCTGTGACAAAAATTGGTGTGACAATGTGTACCATACACCAGTAATAAACATGTGATCTGTTTTTTAATGGAGAGAATTTTCTGTTCCCAAATTTGTGTCCTCTCTCATGTTACCACACCAAAAGCTGACATGTGATGTGTTTGTGAATTTGGTGCCTCTTTTTGGATACCTACCATTTTATTTAAAAAGATCTTTTACAAGTACTTTATTTGTCACCCAGTGCTCCACTCATAAAAGGTGTGGGGTTGATGCTTTTAATCCTATACACCCCATGTGTCAACCTGTGGTGTGGCAACACAAATTTGGAAACAGAAAATTTGCTTCAGATTTTTAATTTGTGCCTGTTTTTGGCCCTTAGGATTTGGTAAGAGCCATAAAACCATCTGAGGTCAGCTTAAGGTAGGATTGACATTAGGGGCCGACACACCAGCACTAAAAAGTGAAAAGCATCCACCAAAAGTGTAAGTTACTTTTTTGGGCACTGATGTGCCGGCCCCCAATGTTAGTCTTACCTTATGCTCACTTTAGGGGTTGCACCAAATCCGATAACATCTTTTTTTTTTACACTTATCTAATCACACCATAACTTTGGTCACAGAAAATTTGCTCTTGTAATTTTAAGTCCAAAAACCCTCATCCATCCTTATGGTCTCCAACCGGTCGGTTAGATTTTCCAAATGGTAAAAAGAACAAAATGCCCTCTATATGTCGTTCTCAAATTTTAATACCTCTCGATTCTTTTTCTTTCCAATTCCAGCCACGTTCGTCCCATCTGCCTGTCATTCAGAGGTAAAGGCAGATTCTTTTGGCTCCTGGCTTAAATCAAAAGTCTCAAAATCTTATGGCTGTACTTTAATCTGCCATAGAATTCCTTGATGAAGCAGAACCACTAGATCGGGGACATAAGAGATAGGTGACTCAAAACCATTCGTTTCAGAGACAGCCCGACCATTCGATTCAGAACAAGCCGGCCGAGCCTGCTGCTGCCTCCACTCTTTTCTTTTGTATGGATACCAAAACATACGACAAAAGCTAATAAATACGTCTCTTGTCTTTTATATTCTCCAGTATTTAGGCACTTTTTAGTACCAAAAAAAAAAAAAAAGAAAAAGAAAAAAGATAAGTATTTAGGCAATTTTGCATGGGTTTGAGGTAGGGCTGTCAAAGGTTGAATATGAATCGGATGTTATATTTGTATTTGTTTATATAATCAAATATCGGATTGAACTTAAATATTTTGTGGATATTTACAAAAACAATGAAGACCTAGGAATTACAATAATAGAAGACGATTGATAGATCAACGAAGATGGGAAAGTGGCTATTGGAAGCTTTCTTTCATTCAAATTGGGAATAGAAGATCAAAAATGGATTAAGGTCAAGGTTACATTATTAATATTGGAAAAGATGTTCTGTCCTGGATATGATTTGCCGTCCTGGACACCATGAGGCTTCACATGGAATAAAATGGCGGGACTTTGAAGTTTTATCAAGGGATTTTTCCCAAATCAGTTCAACGTTTTGACAAAATTGCCAAATAAATTATGAGGTAAAAAAATCTATTTGCAAAACCAGTTTTTAAGGGTTAAAATTGGAAAGAATGAGGTAGTTAACAAGTTAATCCATTAAAAATTTTTCCTTTTATACCCCTAGCCCACTTCATCGAATCTCTCTGTCTGGCTTCCTGTCCCTTTTCTTATTCCATCTTTACCAATCTCTTATTTGTCTTCTACCTCTCACTCTACTCCCCGATTCTGTTGTTGCCTGTGGTCTTACTACTGTCATTGATTAGGCCCTGGGTTCTAAGCTGTTCATTTATGGGAGCATTGTCGTTGATCTCAGTCATGGGCCGGGTCTCTTCTGTAAGAAGAGTGGTCTGTCTTTTAGGACAAGTTGTGGCTCAGAGAGGATCGTTGAGGGGCTGATATCACCTGCGCCACCCCCCTCAAGGGCCACTCAGAGGGGAGGGGATCAATTCACTTTTTGGAGGTGATGTGACATCTCAAAAAGTGAGTTGATCCCCCCCTCTGAGTGGCCCTTTAGGGGGGCTGTGAGAGTGATGCTGTTGTTGCTGGTGGGTGTTCTCGTTTGATGAAGTTCTAGTGTTCGCGGGGGACCAGGAACAAGGTGATGTTGCCATCTTGAGACCAGCACCACCCATCTCACCATTTGTGGAATTTTCACAGAAACCCTTTTGATTGCCATGCATGGCTACTGGTTCAAGGACAGCAGCAGAAGCACCATTGCTCTTATCCCTGGTAGAGAAAGAGGGAGGGACTAAGACTATCCTTCCAGGTATACAATTTTCAGGGTTAATTAATAGGTGCAACAACAGGATGTGATCCCTATCTAAATTTCTGGCCATTTATTGATAAGTCGGTGAAAGACGACCCTCCCTCTTCAACAACTCTTTTTTCCATCTCTTTGAGCTCCCTTGCTCAACTTCTCTATCTGCACAGATTCTTCTCCACAGTCCATCAACCGTTTCACAGCTTTTACTATCTCATCTCTCTTCACTTAACACCTTTGTTCCTTCCAACCATATATGAACTCCTCCATTCTAGAACACCTACTGCCACTCCTATCCTAGTTGAAGAACTGCACTGCGAAGATCAGCCAAGTTATCATGGACACGCCTAAGTTCACACTAACCAGTGTCGAGTTTTCCATCCACAGTGATTTAGGGTTAAAACTGTAATTACCTATTACTAAAAACCGAAGTGGGTAACATTTTAATTTACCTCATTATTTGGCAATTTTGCCAAAACTTTGTATCAATTTGGGAAAAATCCCTCTCCCATTTTATTCCATTTGAAGCCCCATGGTGTTCTGGACACCATCCTCGATGGCAAATCATGGACAGAACATCTGTCCCTTATAGTGTTCATATGTTGTATTTTACCCATGGATGACTTCTCTCCTACTGAGGACAGGACATACAAACACGTAAGTGAGAAGATAGAGAAATGCCAAATTGAAACATACACATAAGAAGTGGATAGTATCAACGGTGACCACATTATTTGCCATGTGTGAAAAAACATTAGCAACACTTTGTACGTAGTAGAAGTTTGTATGTTTATCGTGAAGCGATTACCACAAGCTAACACATGGTGCTTCTAGGGTTTAAAGTGTCAAAAGTGGTTTTCAATTGACCACCTCACCCCCGCCAAAAAGAAAAACAAGAACATCAATTCAAATGTGAACACCAGGCGCGCATCAGCCTATGGTGATCATTTTGAGTGGTGAAAAGTTGATAGAAACAGTATGAAAATCTTTTTACTAATAAAATAATTTATGGGAAGTCCCCTGCAGGCTCACCAAATGTTTTGATAGGACCAACTAAAGTCACCCTAAGGTAGGACTGACATCAGGGACCAAAACATCAGCACCAAAAAGTGAAGCATCCCCAAAAAAGTGTAAGTCACTTTTCCAATACTGATGTGTCAGTCCCAGATATTTGCTGGTTTGGCTAGGTGCTATGTGTTTTGTTGGAGGCCGGATTTGTAAGACAACTTAGAGAGTGGCTAAAGTTGGAATGACATCAGGGTTGACACATCAGCTCAGAAAAAGTGAAATACACTTTTTGGGGGATGCTTTTCAATTTTTGGCACTGTTGTGTTGGCCCTGATGTCATTCCAACTTTAACCTCTCTCTAAGTTGTCTTACCCAATCTGTTTATGTTTTGTTGGCTTCGAAATTGATTGTACCATGTTTGCCAGTGCCATGTGGTACATTCGTAATCATATGTCCACCCTAACAGTAAAATTTCAAGGATAATTCTTTGGAAGAAAATGTTGTGATGAAAAAGTGTTTGTAGTGTCTATTGTTGGCACACGATTTTCTTTGAAATTGTTAAAATACCCCTTTATCAAGTGAAAATAGTACTCTATGAAGAGGTATCCCGTGAGTGATGACTAATGCCTTGCGAACGGGTATCCTTGTGAAGGCCATTAGCTCACGAGGGATGAACAGTGCCTCTCAAGGAGATGTAAGGTATTTTTTATAGTGCGAATCCCAAGGGAATAGTTGTGTTGCACCCTAATGAGTCCATAAACAATTCTATTTACAGGGGATTCTATCAAATCTAGAGAATCTCTAATACATGCAAGAATCGGCTAAATGAGAGTTTCACTCTAATTGGGCTCTATCACACCTATAAAGCTCATCATATTAAGGGAATAAAATGGGTTCAACTTAGAGTCCTATTAAAAGCGTTTGACCAACAACAAGAATATCTTTAGAATCAATCAAGAATGACTATATTGACAAAATCAGAAAAGTCAAGCAAAAGAAGGCATCACGTGTGCATGAAAATGGCCAACCCAACACCTACATAGACAAGAGAACGCGACCATCAAAGGGACTTTGATCAGACTCTTCAAAAACTTGACTTATACTCTACAAAGGGTGTGAAATACTTTTAAGGAGCTATCTTCTTCACCATCTTTGTCAGCTCATAACTTCCCTGCTAGACACAGCCTTCAAGTTCTAAGCCAATTTTCTTCTAGCTAGCATGTCCATCATACATCTGTGATGCACAATGAAGAAGACACAAGCCAATGGATGTGAAGTCAATTCATAGGCTAAGTAAGGTTCAAAAGCTATAGATAAGAGAGAGAAGTCATTGTATTCTGTATCTCACCATATTATCTATACATTTAAATATTTATATTTTGTGTGGTATTGTCTTACAAGTCATGTAACGATTAGGAAATAAGAGGTTTGCCATGAATGACTGTAATTAACAAGTCTCTCTCACAGATTTGGAGTGAGAGTCCCCACACATAAAATAATAAACCAACTCTCGAAAGGTTGGAAGTTTGAACATTTCGAGTTTCATATGTTCCTTAAAGAACTACAAGAAATTTGGTGTTACAAATTTCTGGCATGCCCGATAGTACTTCACTATCCTCTCATCTTCCTTTTTGTTCTATTGTAATAACAAGTTTTCTAACATGATTTGTAGGAGCTTTGACAAGTCTACAACCATGGAACCCCTCAAAGGTTTCCCGTGTGCTTTCATAGGACCTAAGATTGGTTTAGGTGGTTTCTGCACCACCAAAAACGTTCATTTCCTTGTGTACTTTAACATGCCCTCTCCCTCGAGGAGACACAGCTACGCTATTTGCGACCTCTCAAGGCTGAGACTATGCACACCCTTCCTAGAGAAGGAGTTGTCTCATACTCTCTGGCCAAGAAAACAGCTTTGCTTGCGCCCATAAAGGTCAATGTAATTGTTGGAAATGAAACTCGTATCAGTGATGATGTTGAGATTGTCTCTTCCCTTATGGTTTCCTGTGAAATAAGGGAAAACTTTGCTCAACTTTATGGGAAAAGACAAAATAAAAGTCCTACAAACACATGCCTAAACTAGGTACAAAAAGCTGCACTAAATTTGTCCAAGGGAAACTCGAGTGGAGAATAGGATAAAAGTTTTGAAACAACCGCAAAGAAGAACCCATCACGAGTCAAAGCATCATCACGAAGATCTGACTCATCATGGCCCGACATTTAGGAGCAACATGAAATGAGAGGAAGGACCCTCTCACGAAGACAAGGGTCCTTGTGAAGGAAAAACCCCTCGTGAACCATAGCTCCTCCGCGAGGGGAAAATCCTCTGTAGGATTCTACCCCTTTGTAGGATGAGGTCCCTTCGTGAGGATACCTTCCATTGTGAGACAAGTTTTCCTCATGAGGAAAACACTCATAGCAAAGGAAAAACCCTCTGCGAACCAAATTGGCAAGACAACCTATAGAACAACAATGAGATCATTTTGATAATAATTCGGTGCACAATAAAAGGAAAATAAAGAATCATAATAACAACATAACCAAACATAGAAAAACGCCTATCATGACTATAGTTGAGTTGCAATTCCAACTTAAGCAAGATATTGGGAAAATCACTACACGAACTCTCCATGCTCTGTGCAGACAACATGGAGCTAAGGCTATTGTTAAACACCGAAACTCAATACTATTGACCAAATTTAAACCTCTAAGAAAATTCAAAGATAAGGAATCTTCTCGAAAATGGTGATTTCTTTCTCCAGAACAATGGCGGGAAAGGATTACAGCCCGAGAAAGAGAGCTAAAATTCACAAGAATGTTTTTATAGCTTAAGATACTTAAGGGATAATCCCATCAATGCACTTCCTTCATGAGCGAACCCATAGAGGTCTAACCCATCTCTACCTTCATATACTAAAGGAAGTGCAGGCTTCACTCCTTACATTGGCAAGGGAAGGATTTTCCGGCCTAAGAAAAGGTCTTGGGTATCAATGATGTCACTAGGAGTCAGAAGACAATCTGTTAGACACCCCAAGCCACCCAAGACAATGGTTGTCCATCAGCAATTCTACTAGAATGATGACCAGAAACCTGTTAGCTGCAAGCAAAACACATAGACTTGTGCCACGACAATCCCCTATAAGATTTCGAAGTGACACAAGCCTACACGCAATAACCCAACCAGCAGCCACGATGAATGTAACATGCATAGCTCAACCATTGGAAATAGCCTATACCAGTCAAGGAGGTGCTTTAGACCCACCTTCAATCAATCCCACAAATGACCATGAAATTCCAGAAGATGTTAATGTTAGGGACTATAAGAGCAATTTTGATGGAGAATTAACCCTGTTAGAATTACAAATAAGACTCAGAACGGTTCAAGGAGCATGACCAATGCTTGGTCGCATTAGAAACAACCATTGCCGAATTAAAGGCCATGCTTAATCAATACGTATCGGCAGGACAAGAGGCATTTCCCCCAAACCCAAGCAACCCTACAATGGAGGTTTCCATACCAATTGTTCAAAGTCCAGGCTTGAGGGTACAAGGTACAAGCCTAACTAACACTAGAGTATGTTTTTGTGTCCATTCCGGGGGTAGCCTTGTAAATTGATGCCATCTAGTATGCTTTCATCCCCCAAAGGCTGCTTCCACAAGCATCCCGAAGAACCGCCCTTACAAAGACCTTCTCGATAGGGATATCATTTTCAAGAGCCTCCCATATAGAGACTTTCATAAAAGGGTATCATTTTTGAGAACCCCCACCATAATGAGCCTCTCCACAATGGGAGTATGCCCAAAGTGGTCATGGCCAAGCTTATTCCATGCCACCTCAAGGACCTTACATGCCAGCAACACTTGCAGTGGACCTTAACTCCATGCACACCATGATGGCAGATATGCTCGAGGAATACAAAGAGCAAGAATCTTCATAAGGTTATTCAATCGGGAAGCTTTATCCTCCTCATATAGACACTGTTCCTTTTGCGTCCAAGTTTGTGTAACCACATTTTAATATGTTGAATGGAACCACTTGTCCTCGGCAACACCTTGCATAGTTTGATTTTTGATCCGGCTCAATTATCTAGCATAACAATTTGTTGTTGAGATTATTTTTCCAATCCTTGGATAGGGTTGCCTTTACTTGGTAGTCCAATCTCAAACCTTACTTGATTTTTGATTGGGAATCGATAAAATGGGCATTCCTCCAATAGTTTTGGAGCACTCACAGGATAATCAAGGTACCTGAATCGACTAATGAAAAGCAATATGAATCAGTTGTTGACTTCATCAACAAATGGAAGCAAATGTTGTATGCTTGTGAGCATGTCTTCCCCCCTCCCTCCCTAGGAGCTTGTGGATATCTATTTGCACAACATTTCATTTGATCTCTCACTTCACCTTACCTCACAAACCTTCTTAGGTTTAGATGATTTAATCTTTAAGGCCTAAGATTTATAGAAGAGATTATTGAAACACAAACAAGAAAGGAAAGGTAAAGCAATGGTGAATAAATTAGAGTTAGCCATGATTAGTGCCAAGAAGCTGGCCACTAAGTTACTCATTAAGAAGACACCTGAGACAGCCACAAAACCCCAAATAGGGTAAGAGGTTTCCACCAAATGGCTGACCATGAGAGAAAGATATGATTGCACATACACTTTCCATTCAGATGAAATTGAAACTTTGTTCAAGTAAACCAAAGATTCTAGATAAATAATGTTCCTCGAGTCCAAGAAACTAGTTAAAGCTGGCAAAGTCAATGATCCCAAGTACTGCAAATATCATCACTTACTAGGGCATACACTTCATGATTGCTTTGTATTCAAGGATAAACTACATGAGCTGATTGAAAAAGGAAAATTTAAATTAGAGGAGTAAAAATAACAAATAGCTTCAATAAACTACATCTTTGTCCATGATGATGATGTGATTTATAGCCAAACAGAATCCCCAAATAACTCCGATGATGAAGAGAATTAGATAATCTTCAAAAGTGGAGCTATCCACAAGAAGAAACTTCGACTTAAACAGATGGCCACCAATGTCATGCCACGTTCCAACACAAGGCAATCCAAGCGACAACCTTGCAGGTTAAAAGGGATTATTAAAAGAAGAAGAAAAAGGGATACAACTTTGTTACATGAACAAGAATACCAACAAGATGATTTACCAGAGCAACCACCTCGCTTCCTTGTGACATTAGAAGAATACATGCCGAATGATATTATGACTCCTCTAGTCATCACCTGTAATATGGCTTATATCGTACATAGAGACAACCCCACACAACAAAGGGTCGAACATTCTGAAATGTTACCCTGGGTGTCTTGGATAACAATCAACATAACTGAGAATATTCTAACATATAGAGATCATTCCAAAATAAGAAAGGTGCTAGTTGCTTGGATTGGTTACCACGGTAATTGCATATTCCTTAGAATGAGGGGTTACATACATGACACGCCATAATGGCAGTGCAGGTTGACTCGCTTACCTATGCTTGAGTGAATACGTGGGTATTATGAGACGGTGCTGAATAGATTTCTCCAAAGGGCCTTTCCTTGCCACAATGATGTTTACATAGAGCCTTTCCCCGTAGTGTATGAAATTTCTTTGTTCAACACCTTTTCAATGGGGATTATCAGTGCCCACAACAACACCTATTCAAGTTTATGTTGTCGTGCCAAGAAGTCATACACAACAATAATTTTCTATTGCGGCTGTTCTTGCTTTCATTAAATGGTCCATCCTTAGATTGGTACATGGACCTACTAGCGTAGTCCATACCATCTTGGGACACCTTCATTAAAATCTTTATCCATGAATTCATGAGATCCAAGCTTGAACCATACAATCCATGGAATCCAGATTTGTTGCATCAATTGGAGGATCAACAAACTTAGAAGGGATTTGAGGGTCCCCATATCAGATTATCTCCTAAGTGCTCGTTGATAAACACCATGGCGATCTACACCGACCCATCAGGAATGAAGTATATCTCACTTAATTCCCATATAGATATTAGCTCCCACCTTTTGCTGTGTATGCCAGGGCTGATGACCCTCATTATCATGTATAGTGTTTTTTGTAAGAAACTATATTACCAAGGACCGAGCACAACCTATTGTTGTGTCTTTTTCCTCTCTCTTTTGGATTCCCACACCTTTTATTGGTATGTAACCTTGACAACCTGTCATATATCTTCCTAGCCAATGCTCGTTGACAATTTCTACAGGTGACAAAGGGCATACAAACATAATTCCCAATACCTACAAAGTGTGAAAGAGTTCTTATCACAAGATCAATGGGAAGTTGACATGGCCGGTAGTGAGTCATCAATTTTCATCAACACCATTTCCCAAAACCTGCAAGAGTTCATCGATGATAATTCTTCCCTTTAGAGCATGCCACCTTTGATTTTCGACTCTAAAAACTCAGAAGGTGATGTTGGAACATTTTCCACAACCTCATAAGACTTCTCAAATGCTGACGTACCCACAGATTGGTAGAAGAAAACCTATGATGTCATAAAGTTAAAAGTTACTCACCCTTCATCAGGGGCATAACCATAAAAATAGCAATTTCACTAGGTAAAACTACGGTCTAGGAAACAAATACCCCCTTGTGGTCTTACTTCTAACCAACAAGCTAACACCATGAAAATGGTAGCCATTGAAAATGAGCACACCAGGGTTATAAAGAAATCTGAGGGTACCGTACCCTATAACATCATGGTCCACTTAAAAATGATTCCATATCTTCTCAGTGTATGTAACGCACTACACATGTCGGAAGAGCTGTGAGAATTCTTAGTATATGCACTTACCAATCCTTGGTCTTTTGGAATTGGAATTGTCTTCATCACTTCGGATAATGGAATCATCATGCACTCACTAACTCTCAGCCAAGGTTGCTTTAACAACAAAACTGAATACAAGGCCCTAATAGCAAGTCTGGAATTGGATTTAGAAGTTTGAATTAAAGACCTCATCATTTATGGTGACTCTAAGCTCGTCATACGCCAAATGAACGACCTTTATCATATTAAAAAGCCCAGCCCAACACCCTATTTTCAATGGGCCAAGGAATTGGTAAAGTTATTCAAGCACCTTTAGTTAAAGAATGTGAGGCGAGGTCACAATGGACATGTAGGTGCATTGGCCAACTTGACCGCTTCTTTAACTCATCCAAGAGATGATAATCTCATGGTCCACATTGGTGAATGTGTCATACCCCCGTTGATTGAAGAAGATGACATCACATTTGTCTGTAATATAGAGATCCAGCAGTTTCAGGGGCATATTAATGATAGCATTATGTCAAACAAACCCGACAAGGACTAGAGCATCCCTATCATTTCACACTTGTTATATCGGAGAGAACCTGTCAATCTAGTCCAACAAGTAGAAATGTAGCAACATGCTTTGTGATTTACAATTCAAGATAACCAACTTTACAAACACTCCCTAGATGGCCTCCTCTTATGTTGTTTCTCCATGAAGGAAACATCTCAGGCCATTGCCAAAGTACATGCAGGTGTGTGCGGTGCACATCAAGGCGAACCAAAGCTACAAAACCAACTCAAAAGGATCTGATACTATTGGCCAATCATGGTAATGGACTGCATCAAATATGTCAAACAGTGTCGTGTTTGTCAGCTTCATAGTGAGTATGGCCATCTCCCAGTAGAACCTCTACACACCATGTCATGTTCTTAGCCTTTTTGTAAATGGGGCATGGACATTGTGTGATCAATCAATCCATATTCTACTAAGGGGCATCGATATATCCTCGTGGCAACTGATTACTTCTCAAAATGGGCCGAAGTTGTGGCACTGCATGAGATAAAAGACTTCGACATAGTCTAGTTCAAACTAGTTCACATCATCTATAGATTTGAAGTCCCATATCCGATCATCACCGACAATGGCCAACCTTTCATTAGGACACTTGTGACTCAACTTATTGATAAATACAACATCTAGCTAGAACACTCATCTAGATACTATCCTCAGGTTAACAAATAGGCATAAGCCTTCAACAAAACTCTATGCAAAATCATGAAAAATATAGTATCTAAGCACAAGAAATATTGGCACGAACACCTTACATAAGCATTATGGGCTTATCAGACCATGTTTTGAATCCCAACATAGGTGAATCCATACTCCCTTGTGTTTGGGGGTAGAATCTGTCTTACCCATTGAAGTCCAAGTCCCTTCTCTACAGGTCACAATACAAGAAGGCCTAATGGATGGGGAAGCTGCCAAGATTCTCCTTACAAAACTAAAAGCTCTTGATGAACACAGCTTTGTTATCCAACAAAATCTGGAATTATATCAAGCTCGCATAGCACGTGCATATAACAAGAAAGTCAAGCTTCGATCATTCACTAAGGGTGAACTTGTCCTCATAGCATGCTCACCCCTTGACCCAACCAAAAGGAAAGAAGGCAAGTTTGCAGCTAAATGGGATGGCCCTTGTACCATTGAAAAGGCCTATCCACATGGCACATAACTTCTATAGGACATCCAATGTAATCACATCCTCCCGGTCACAAATGCTTGTTTCCTAAAGAAATACTATCCTTAAATTGGTGTTTGTTTTAGAAAACTAAGTCTGTTTAACCTTGTTAGAAACATGTACGTAGGTAGTTTGAGTGTTGCCCCTCAGATGCAATCTTAATTCTTAGAAAAAAAAGAAAAAAGAAGCGTCGATTTCATTGAAAACTAGCAATGGAAATTGGATGCAACAATTAGATGCCTCCCGGTCTCAAATTAAGGGAATTTAAGGGTAAAAAATGGATAAATTAAAATAAATATGCATAATGGAAATGACATGGTAAAAACCTTCTTCGGCATTGCACGTAAAAGAATCCTATCATGGAAAAAGAACAAACTATTGCTGATTTTGTTGAAAACCAGAAATGATAACGAGATGCAAAAACTAGGAGAACCCCAGACCTCGTGGCAACCACTAGGGGTAAAAGGAAAAACATACCCAAAATCCCATAATCAAACTACAATCTAGCTTGATCCTATTAAAGGGTACATAGGCAGCCTATCATCTGATAGATGCAACCCCATCATCACCAACCTCTTAGTCTCTTCTCGAGAACTATGTCATTGCACAATGTTGCTCTATGACATACTTCTCAAGGGGGCACATAGGCTCACATAATTTCCAATCTTCACATTCAGATACACATCAAGACAACAAGATAATTCAAAACAATTCATGTAAGGAGAAAATCTAGGCAATTTCATTGTATATCAACCATAAAAGCAAGCAATTAAAATTTGTTTGCTCACCCATGGCATCATATGTCAAAAGGAGCAAGAAAGAAAAGAGCAATTAAAATTGTTTAACAAGCATAAGAATCAAATTGTTTGTTGGCCATGCATGTGGCCCCAAATACCGACAAAACAAAGAAAGAAAATGAAATCAGAACAATGCGCATCCAGTAGCACATCCTGAATCATCTCTAGCCTCATCCCTCACCTTGTCTTTAGGCCTAAGGAAATTGTAGAGTTTCTCATGAACGTCTGGCAATACCCTTGCATGTTCTTCCAAGATAGCATGAGTCATGTCTGCTTCCTCCGATAAACGGCCTCTTCAGAGAGAGGATTGTTTTGAGTCATATAATATATCCCGGAGCTTGGCCTTGCATTGATCCATCATAGCAATGGCATGGAGTGTTGTCCTATCCACTTAATCCATAAAGTCCTTACGAACCTCCATATAGTTCATCGCTTTGTTAAAACACTCATTAAGTGCTTCCATTTGTGTTGTGAGGGCATTAGCTTCAGCTGACAGTCCAACAAGCTCCCTAAACATGCAATCTCACTGAGATGTCAAATTAGCTAACTTGATTTTCTCTTCCCCAAGGTGTATGCAGACACCATCCTCTAGCCCTTTCAACACCCATTTTTCCTTTGCCTCAGCCACCTCGGAAAGGATGTTGAGCAGATACTCCATGATTCCCCTAAACTTTGGGTTCTGTAGGCGGGCCTTGATGTGATCTAAAATACTCATGATCTCCTCTCGAACAGAAAAAAGTTAGTCTCCTTGGTAGAAAGAGTAATGAGGTGATGGATGAGGTCATTCCATTCTTTATGGGCTTGACTTGCCCATTCTTCCAACTCGGCAGGAGTGAGACCCATTGACACATCTATAAAAAAAGATTACTAATGAGGCACCAGAAATTCTCACCTTGGTCAAACAAAGGTGATGGATCCTTGACAGATTAATTGGAATCTAATGGAACCACAACCGGGGCACCCCTTGGTGCAAGAGCAGGGGTAAGGGCTCATCGCCTTGTCTGAGACCTAGTAAACATTCTTTGCGGTAGAGCTTGTTGGGTAGTTGTTGCCTTGGAGCATTAGTTTGCATGTAACAAGAAGATCATGGATACAATGACAAGTAACACTAAGAATAATATTTCCAAGAATTTGGCCAAGTATACCTCACGAAGAACAACCCCTTGTGAAGAACAGGTTCTCGCGAAAAGCAATCCCTCGCGAAGGGAAGATCCTCATGAAAAGCAATCATTCCCGAAGAACAATCCTTCGCGAAGAACAAAACTCTCGCAGGTTCTGTTGTGTTCCTCGTGGCTCAATCAACCTATAGAAAGGGAGAGACATGGAGCTATACCCCGTGGTTCAATCAACCCCAAAGGGGGAACCACAAAATGATCATACAAAATGAACTAATCATAGATGTGTGAGTCTAGCCCACTAGCTAAATCAATTCACCGGAATTGAAGCCAACACCAACAATCATAATGATAGAAAAAAGTGAAATTCTGCAAACTAAACAGAATTCAATCCAAATCACCCGGAATCAAAACTAAAACAAAGAAAGATGGTTACTTCGTCCATATGGGGAAACAAAAGACTGAAAAGTTTGGTGAAAACAAATCTTTTCCAAGAAAATGAAAGACTCCCAAGAATGGTAAACCGAGGGGCAAGTCTTCCTAGGACATGCAACAGAACAAGTAAGAACAAAGATACTTGCCAAAAGAATGTGAAGCTGGTGGCTTGAAGAAGGATGAATACCTAAGAACAACGAAGACCCAATGATGCTACTTCAAGGATGTGCTCCAAGAAAAATCATAGAATGAAGGAAACATATGGGTTCAAAAATACTTATAAAGAAAAGGGACATATGTGTTTTTTCACAAATGCTTAGGAAATGAACACTTCATAAAGAGGAGAAAAATATGAAGCGTCTTGTGCCTTTCTTGTAACAACTACAAACATCCCTTTGCAAAGGTTACCACCTCGTGAAGAAAAGTGAATGCTCACAAAGAGAGGCCCCTATGAAGAGAAAGTGGTACTCACGAAGGGGAACCCTGCCTTGCAAAGCATGATCACTCGCGAAGAGAAAAGAGGGAGTCTCTACGAAGAGAAGTTTCTCGAAATAATTTTTTTTGACTATGATAAAATCAATCTTACATGGCTCTCAAAATGTCAAAATCATCTGACTCCGATAAAGTCAACCCACATGACTCTCATAATGCTAAAAATTATATGACTCTTATAAAGTCAATCTTACCTAGGTCTCATAATGCCAAAAACATTTAACCCTGAAAGTTAGCTTCACATGACTCTTATAATGTCAAAACCAAACGAGGTCAATTTTACTTGATTCTAATAATGTCAGTATCATTTGACCTCCGTCCAGTCACCACCACACCAGAACCGGCGTGACTCCTATAATGTCAGCATACCAGATTCTGATGGTTTCACCAATCATTGACACTAAAAGTGCCAGCCTCACACGACTCATAATGTCAGCACTAGGACTCACACCCAGTAAATACGTCGGGGATAATATCTTGTACCTAAACATGACCAGCCATATCCTAGTTAAATGCTGGGTGATCTCTGAGGATATACTTCGAACAAATGATGAAGCATGCAACAACTACAAACTAACAGTAACAAAACTAGCAAAAAAAGTGGAATGATAAGACAAGAGGATAAATGCAAAAGTTTCATTGATATTAAAAAAAAAGAGGGAGGTATAAAATTCCATTAATACATTACAAAAGAAAGGAAAATGCCCCATCATCACTCAGGAGGCAACTTAAAGACAGCATGGAGATTCCTAAACACAGCTTAATAATGGTTCAGGAGGCCTTGCATTCATTTTTTGACCACTACAGTCTTTTCCCAAGAATACACTGCATCTGTCTTCATAACAGCTAGGTTCTACTTTAATTCCTCATGCTCAATGACCAGACTAGTGCATTCTCCATTTGTTTTAATGCATTGATGTACATATTTCTTAATATGGTGAATGTTCTCTTCAATGTCCCTGACCTTTTCAGCGATCCACGCATGCAAGGCCTTGTCTTCCTCAAGCAAAGCCTTAGCCAGTCCCTCCTTCTCACAGGTCTCAACGGTGAGAGGTGAGTCTAAGTCACGCTTTTCAAGTTCCCCTTATATCAAAACTCCTTTTATAAGAGTGTCAAAATATACCTCTATGGCACACCATATGCCCTCATTGCGAACATCTTGCTCTATGAGTGTTAGAGCTGCGAGACCATCAATACGAGAATTGGGGAGATCTGTCGTCTTTGGTCCAATTAGAGCCACATCATCCAGAATCTTTTTGTGCATTGCACAAGCCTATTCAGTCTTGTAAGCCACAACTCTCTCGGCAAGAATGGAAGGATTGGTGGGAACAATGGAAACGTCTACAAAAGTAGACCACAAACATCAATAGTGGATGACAGATTATGAAATACAAGACATAAAAGAAATATTTACCATTCCAAATGTCAGGTACACTAATGTTGATAGCAGGCATCTTTGCCTCAATATCTAATAAGAAACAAAGTGGAAAAAATCAAGAGACTGCAGCAAAAGACAAGTATGGTAGAAGGTAAGAGACGAGCACATATTATATTTACCTATTGAAACATCACTTGCGACGTCCACCATAACATCATCCAATTCTAGCAACGATGGCTCATCAATGGCTCCCTCAGCATAAGAGCATCGTAACTCATCCAAAACCGGTAAACGGCATGCAAAAATCCTATTTTCCCTATTATTCCATCAACAATAAGCCTAGGGCTATCATTAGCCATTTTTACATCGTTATCCTCCTCCTCAAGCAAGCCTACATCCATATGTTGGTCATCAACCCATTCCGAGGATGCCCTAACCTCAACATGATGTTTGATTATATTCTTAGAATCCACTGGGACTTCCATTTGAACATCATCATCAGTTGTATGCATGGAACAATCGCTAATATGAGAAGTTCAGTGCGTGGTGGTTCGACTGGAGGTGCCCCAATGTCTATAGAGGATGTTGGTGCAACAACTCTAGTTATGGTCCTGATGGCATCAATAGATTATTCTAAAGACAAAGGGATATAGGACCCAAGCCTAACCCAACAGGCATATCTTCAAAGAGGGAATCATTGAGAATACCCTCATTCAAACTTTGCTCTAATTGAATAACTCTTCTTTGAGTCATGAAGGCTTGGACGTTTGAACTCAGGCCAACTTGATTGTTTGTAGTAATACTCAAGTTTATTCTCCTTGTGGTTCGTCCACTTGCCTGATCAATTAGAGGACTTGCTAACTTCTCCATGAAAACCGGTTCAAAAATTATGGTCTCAACATTTTCCTCTCCAAAAGGATGGAGAAGACCTCTCAGCCTCGATTCAAGGATTTCCCCTACATGATGTCCATCACCTTCGATAAAATCATCAGTAGGAGACGTTATATTGTCTGTCTCTTGAACTTTATTTGATTCAACATTAGAAAGAGGACCTATTACATTCTCAACTAGAACATCAATTCTTTCCTCAAAAACTTATTCTTCTTCAGCGTAAGTTCTTGACTGAAGAGGGGTTTTAATAATCTCCTCAACTATACCAGACTCTGATTGGTCAATGGACTCAATGCTAACAGTCACATTCTCCTTGATAGTTACTATTGGTGGGTCAGAGGGCTGTGACTCAACTTCTGATGTCACCTGCACAAGCAAAGAGCGAAGGAAGAAAGGAAGATGGTTGGATAATTGAGAAACAAAGACATGAACCAAAGAAAGATGAGATTCAAGACCTTATCAATCATAGTGGGATTCAAAACCACACTTATATAGCTAAACATTGGAATTTCTTTGGTGACTACCTTTGCTTCAGCAACTCTAGACAAGCTATCCACCTCATATGCATTCCCTGTAGGACTACAAGGAAATAAATGTTTAGCCTCTATAATCTTTTTTGATAATTTGATTGCCTTGTGTACTTGCTCATTGTACCGGTTGTCTATTGAATTAACAGCACCTTGTCCTTTAAGGATAACACAATGGCCTTTGTAGTATCAGGGAACTTGTCAGCATCTGCCTCAACTTGAGAATCCTCTTGGAAATCTCGGGAATCTCAAAACCCGACAATGATTGGAGGAAGAGTATCAACAATCAATGAGTCTGCCTCTAGCTGACCCAAGTGGTTACTCTATTCACAAGAAACCCCGAGAACATAAAAAATAATGGTTGCCCTTGTCTTGAAAGGTAAATGAGTATATGATTCTCTGGCCTTTCTTATAGTTAGAATCGACTATCCAGCATGCAATAATTGCCTTAGCTCATGAGTAACTATGACCTTGGAGGAATCTTCAACAGTATGACTATCAACCCTACTGGGATAATTCATTGAATTCAGAGGTGCTTCACGGGTGGATGATGTCATTCAGTCTACAAAGTCGGCATCATGAATAAAAGGAACCACAACTTCCAATGGCTCATCAACAAAGTCATCACCACCAACATGATCAATCTCATTATATAGTTCTTCCAATTCCTGATCTCCTTTATCACCATAAGAGCAAATGAAAGACTTTCTCTTCTTATGAGATTTTCCATGAATTCTCTTCTTCTTCTGCTTTACAGGTGATTTATCTGAGGCATCCTTCTCATCTCGACACTTTCTTTTCTTCTCAATAACAACCTTCATCATAGCAAGGTTCGAAGAATACTAGGCTAGCTTTGTATTCAAGGCCATACCAATGAGGACCTCATCTGTGCCATTGTCAAAAGTTATACCAACATTCTCAAACACTAGGATTCTCTCCTAAACCAAACAGTGTTGACAAGAATCGTACCACTAATGGGAAAATGCTTTGTAAAAAAATGTGAGTATATCTAGTTTGGGTGGAGTTTCAATAGTATTACCGGTTCTTGATCTCATAAAATATAAATAAGCTTGCTTCAGAACCCGCTTATTAGCAGTAAAGCCTTGAATTTGCAAATCAGGAAGAAGATTCCTCAATGCCCGATGGCACTCAAACTGACAGGCCATTTGGTGCGGGTTATACAGATCTACATAAAAATAGTTCTCTTGCCGCCACACTAAGATCCCACTTATGACAAAGAGGAAATAGAACCACTCTAAGCCCTCTAATTACCCATTGTCAGTCAAGGTCTTCTCCTTAATGAGATCATATCCCAAAGGGAAATTAAAGTTTTCTTCAAATGAAAACTTCATATCAGCACGTTGAATTACAATATGGTGCAAGTCCTTAATGTTATTTAAGATGGCTTCTTGGTGAATGTGCAACTCCCATCTATGGTATGTGTCGACAAAATGAAGGGATATCCAACCCAACAAATATATTACATGGTGAAATATGTATTTTTGCTCTCGGGCTGATGACTCTTCAAACCATAAGTTACAATTTCCCTCATGCCATTATATAGGTAACACAAAATAGCGAGCGTTGTACAAACTCGTTGCCTCATGGCTAGCTTCCCAACAATGATTAAAGTGTTGGCTCTTACTTTCTCTCTCCTATGACATGCAAAGGGGAAGACACTTTAAAAGCAGACAAACATACTAGCTAAGAACACTTCTTTTTCTAACCCTACCTTGGCTCTCTAATTATTTTTATGAGGCGGCTTGCTTGGGTTTCTTGCTATCAGATTTTTTCTCTAGGACCTCCTCAATGAAATGGTTGATCCAAGAATGATAAGAAGCCTTTTCCACATTCAGACAGGCAAAGATTTTAAAGAGGTGTTGTGTATGTGGTGAGAGTTGTCCGATTTCTTTATTTGAAGGAATATATTCTTCGTACAATTCTCCCATGCAAGGTAATCCCGAGACAATGACAAATTCCCATAAAGTGATGCCGATTTCTCCATAGCCAGGGACGAAAGTATTGGTTACTAGACACCAACAAGATAGAGCCTTAAGCATCACATCTCTATGCTTGTTAATAACACCTAATGATGCTCTAATTGCCTCACCCATGGACGCATTTGCAATCTCCCTCAAGGTAAGAAGTAAGACACGTCTCTACAAAGGTCTCTCATCTACAATCATTAGTGAAGTTGGAAGAGATTCTTAGACTCAGATTTGCTCAATTTTCCCTCTTCTAAAGGATTTGATGAAGTAATAGGTGAAATTCAGTCATTACCTTGATATCTGGTCTACGACCATCTAGGATCGAGGGTTGGAGGGCAAGTTTATGTTCAAATTGGGATTCCCCATGGCAAATGTTCGAAAGTGGTACCCATCTCTTGGACTTTATCCTAATAAATGCTTGAGGACTGGGAAGATGAGCTTTAATGGGGCCCACAAAGTCCTCATAAAAAATATACCGGCTATGAAAAAATGTATGTTTGGGACTTAGGATCCCAGTAAAAGTAAATTCTTCTCTCCCTTTCATAGCAATTAGATATTTCTTGGGAGACATCTACACAAAACAGAAAAATAATGAGCATGCATAATTCACAAACACTTAAGTAAAATTCAAAAAATAAGGAAAACATACAAGTGCAAAATCTCTTGCAAGACAACATCCTTCGCGAGCACATAGCCTTTACAAAGCATACCTCTTCACAAAGAGAAATTCCTCATGATACGTAACCCTTTGTGAAACACAAACCAGCGAAGGACCACGCCTCACAGTTCAATCAACCAACGAAGGAGCATGCCTCACAACTCTATCAACCTACAAAGGGGGAGTTATAAAGGAAAATTTACTACACGATCCAACGTCGTGAGGAGTCTGTCACGAAGCCAATCAACAACCATCGTGAGTTTGGTTCACTAGTTGGATTGGCTTGCCAGAGTGGTTATCTTCACCAGAGGAGATGATCAGAAAACCCAAAGAGCATTTTCACCCTAAGACATCTAAATCTCTATTAAAAGAAGCAAAAATGGTCTTAGAATGACCACAAGAATGAAAGAAACATTCACATCATAATAGAATTTAGATTTGGGACTTCAAACTCACCAAAGATATAAGAAAACAAGGAGGAGGATTTTGGGTTTCAAGAACTTGAAAACTGCAGAAAACCATCCCCTCTACTAATGAAAACTTCTCAAAATAATATCAAAAGGGTTGTGAGATCAGGGCAAAGAAAATGGCCGATTTAGATCTTAGCTTTAAAGGCAAGAATGAAAAGTTACAGAGGTTTGGGGTCTTGGCAACAGAGGTCTCTCCCAGACTTCAAACTAAACTAAAAAATGATTGAAGAAGATGAAATGATGGCTCTTATACCTCGAAGGTCATTGTTGTCATTTCACACTGCCATTTGAAAACCATGTGCCAAAAAAGAAAGGGTAGGATAGTCTTTTCACAAAAACAATAAATTGACCATCATTTTGCGATGACGGTTCGAAAACTTCACCTCTAGCAAATGCCATGTGGTGAAGTTTCCGAAGGGGCAACTATTGACACACAATTTTTTGTGAAATTACTAAAATACCCCTTTAGCAAGTGAAAACAATACTTTGTGAAGAGGTATCCCACGACTAATGAATAGTGCCTCATGAAGGGGTATCCTCATGAGTGATAGTACCTCACGAGGGACATATACCTCGTGAAGGCCATTAGCTCATGAGGGATGAATAGTGCCTCACAAGGAGATGTCAAATCTATTTTATAGCATGAATCCAAAAGGAGTAGTTATGTTGCACCCTAAGGAATCCAAAAACAATTATATTCATAGAGGGATCTATCAAATGTAGAGAATCTCTAATGTATGCAAGAATTGGCTAAATGAAGGTTTCACTCTAACTGGGCTCTATCGCACCTATAAAATCCCTTATATTGAGGGATTAAAATGGGGTTCAACTTAGAGTCCTATTAAAGAAGGAGTTTAACCAACAACAAGAATATCTTTAGAATCAATCAAGAATGGCCAAATCGACAAAGTCAGAAAAGTCAAGCTAAAAAGATGCATCTATATTCGTATTTGTTAATTTAATCAAATATCGGATGCTAATTTGAATATATGTAGATATTTAAAAATAGAATATGTATTTGTATTCATTTATTTAAACAAATTTTAGATATAAATTCGGATGTATCATATTACACTTTTATTCTAAAATTAAGATTTTGAGTGGTGATACATATTTTGAGGGGTTATTGAAGCTTCTCACACTCTTCTATAAGAATGACAACTACAGGCGTCGAAGGTATTCACAAGATTTTTGAGTAGATTCAGCAAATGGCTTCCTCTTCTTTGTTGACATCAAGTACAAATTCTTGAACACCAATCCAACACACCCATACAAATTGTGTAGCTTGACGAAGAGAACCCAGACAAAAGAACTCACCATTCCCGTTGATTAACTTGGGTAGGTTTCTCTTAAGAGACCCTATTGTTTCCATGGAAACGTTGAAGTTGATGGTGAAGCTTGCGTGAAGCATGTGTTCTTTCTTATTCGTCTCATTACTAAGCGCTATAGTTGAGACCTCTGGTCAATCTCTCTCTAATTTAATCATATTCTCTCTTTAACTAACCGAGCCTCAAAATTAGGGTTTTTTATTCATTCAAAGCATCTAGATAATGATGTTGATTTACATAAATATTCTTTCCTCATGAGAGAAATAGCATTTATAATGATGCATTGGAATTGTCTATTGCACAAGAGCATCTTAGGGCTTTGTGTTGCCTTCTAAACAAAAGAAAAGACAAGTCTAGGTGGGAGAGAATTGATTCCATCATTGTTTCTCTCCTATAATGATTTACTAAATTATCATTATTATATTATATTATATTAGATTATATATATATATATATATATATATATATATATATATATTTAAACGGTCGAACATTAATCAGAGTGGATGTATACATATCCACATTTGGTTCGTTTACAATCCAATATTATTTAAACAAATCGGATATATATGCATCCATATTCGCCTTAATCAAATCGAATGTGAATTGAATTCGGATGCTTAAGTAGATAGTCGACAGCCCTAGGTGGACAAATGGCACTGAAAAGTGAAAATCACCCTCCCAAAGTGTAAATCACTTTCCCACACCATGTGTTCGCCCCTGCATATGGGTGGACCTTAGGCATTCATTAGGGGGTGCACCAAATCCGTGCCGAGTGAATATATAGTAAATGAGTCCTTGTATGTTTATGAAGGTACCTTCTGTCATATGTTGTGTCATTGAGATTGAAGATGACTTAAACCCAAAAAGCACTTAAAATTTCTGCCCACCCCCTCCCCATGATATAATTAGTCACTTTTATCATAATTTTTAATGAGATATTATCTTAATAATAAAAATAAAAATATGTTTACCTGAAAAGCTTAATAATAGACATGTTTAGACAGACATTGCATCCTTTTGTATAAAATGACCCATTATTTTAATAATAAATTACTGAATTAATCATCCGCTGTCTACATGTCTAATAGAATGATGGGTAAATTAAAACTATATTTTTGTTTGGAGATATCATATTTTTTTGGCATTGAATAATATAGTATTTCATTTAAGAGCTCTTTAAATTTATAATACATTCTAAATTAATAGTATCCATGCATTTTGGCATAATTCATAATCATATTAGTAACTAATTATTTTAGTTATATTAATAGTTTCTCATTACTTAAAAATATGAGAATATTCATAAAAAAATATTAGTAATTTTAAACTTTACTTTAAAAATATATATTTTCATGTTAAATGGAGGCCCAGTTAATAGTACCCATTTATTAGGTAATCACTTTCATGGACTCTTAGTAGGGGATACATGGTGTGGTGTGCTCCCTCATGCAGCATCTTTGTTTGTATAGCCTTCGCAGCAGATCCGGACTCATTCTAATATGCCAAAAATTAACACACCGATGATGCCAACCATCTAATCCATCTCGTTCTCTTTTGGAAAGTCTTAGACCACCCATCAACTTTTCAAGGGGGAAAATGTTTTAAAGATTCAGTTGAGATCGTCTCATGTTCACAAATAATCTTGTGGCTTCATGAGACATACATACCCAAAAAAAGTAAAGTGAAAATCACTACATTTTTTTTTGGGTATGTATGTATGTCTCCTGAAACCCGCAAGATTATTTGTGGACAGGAGACGATCTTATTGGCTACAGATTGGGTTGTACCTTATATCCACCATATACTGGATACGTAACAACCCATTTACAACATTTCTTATCATAATAGGGGATGCTGATATCCTCTACGCCACCCCCCTTGTGAGCCACTCAATGGCCACACATGGGGGGGAATCAATTCACTTTTTGGAGGTGATGTGACATCTCAAAAACTCAGTTGATCCCCCCCCCCCTTGAGTGGCTCACAAGGGGGGTGGCGTAGAGG
>JAOXJP010284020.1:0-19287 GCA_025762735.1 Platanus orientalis | reverse complement strand
ATTCCCCCCCTGTTGGCAAGAATTGACAAGTATAAAAGAGATAAACCATAAGCCAACACAACAAGGAGAAAATGAGCAAGATAAATTCTATTAATAAGAATAAATTACATTATCAAGATCTTGAGGCTACAACAAAACACTAGAGGACTCCCTTAGGCAACATAAATAAACAATATAAGCATTAGACAAGAAATGCTATTATGGGCATATGTACAGAAAAAAAACTGTCTATAGAAAAAATACAAAGTATCATACCCCTAGGGAAAAATGGGAAAACCCCCAAGCTCAATCACCCTGATATTCACTATCCTCATCATCTTCTTCATCTTCTTATCCTCTCCCTTCTTTGTCCTCACCATCATCCTCACCATCATCTTCAACGTCATCATCAGCCTCACCATCATCAAAATCACCATCATGAACACCACCAACTATTAAATCATCATCATTTGAATGTGGGTTATCCTGGAACTAAGGGACTGGTACATCAAAAACCTCCTCTTCCTCCTCCTCGGGCTCAACATCATTGTCTGAGCCATTGATGGATGTCAGCTCTAAGTTTTCAACTCCTAAAACTCCTCAACAAAATGGAGTTACTGAAAAGAAGAATAAAACTCTTCTTGACATGGCTACCTCTATACTTACAAGCAAAGATTTAGCCAAGAGATTTTGGGATGAGACAATTAGCACTTCTTGCTATGTCTCTAACCATGTTTATCGAAGATTTGGTATAGATAAGACAACCTATGAATTATGGAGTGAAAAAAATCCAACTGTTAAATACTTTAAAGCATTTGGTGGCATGTGTTACATCCTTAGGGATAAAGAATACTTTGAAAAATTCGACAAGAAAAGTGATAAGGCTATTTTTGTAGGATACTCCATCTCTAGTAGAGCCTACCATGTCTACAACAAGATGACTCTTACAATGAAAGAGCTAATTAATGTAGAGGTAGATGATCTTGAGTCAACACAAGTGCAGGTAGATGCACCAATTTTGTTATCAAATCATAGAGTTGAGCCCTCACCTCCAGAAGAGATTGAGGAAGCTCATCAAGGCCAAGAGGAGATCTCATCTTAGTCTAGCTCTGATGATGAAGTTGGAGAGGTTCAACATCATACCAAGGAGAAGAGACTCATTAAAGGATTGTCTCAAAGTGACATCATTAGTGATGAAAACACTGGAGTGAAGACTAGGAGATAAATTGAGAATATTCGACGTCATTTCTGCTTCACATCCAAGATAGAGGCTAAGAGAGTGAAAAAGGCTCTAAATGATCCAGATTGGATCATGGCCATACAAGAGAAACTCAATCAGTTCAAAAGAAATGATGTGTGGTTCCTAACTGAGAGAGACTCTGACAAGAATGTCATAGTTACCAAGTGAATCGTCAAGAAAAAATTTGACGAACATGGTATAGTGACAAGGAATAAAGCCAGGCTTATGGCAAAGGGGTATGCCTAGATTAAGGGCATTGACTTTGAGAAGACTTTTGCCCCAATTGCAAGATTGGAGTCCATTAGGATTCTTTTATCTATTGTTTGCTACTTGAAATTCAAACTATATCAAATGGATGTGAAGAGTGTCTTCCTAAATGGGATACTTCAGGAGGAAGTATATGTTGAGCAACCTGAAGGATTTGTGGACTCTCACTTGGCAAACTACGTAACAAATTCAAGAAGGCTCTATATAGCCTCAAACAAGCTCTAAGAGCTTGGTATGAGAGGCTCATTGGATTCTTTTTTTACCACCATTTTGATAGGGGAGTGTGGATAATACACTCTTCATTAAGAAAAAAATGGTTACATACTCATAGTGCAAATCTATGTTGATGATATCATTCTTGGGTTAACAAGTGACAAAATGTCATATGGCTTTGCCCAAACAATGAAATCAGAATTTGAGATGAGTACAGAAGGAGAACTTAGGTTTTTTTTTTGGGTTTTCAAATGAAGCAAACGCTAGATAACATATTCTTGAGCCAAACCAAGTTTGCTAAAGACTTGGTGTCAAAGTTTGGATTGCATGAATCTAAGCCGGCTAATATTTCAATAAGCACAAGTGACAAGATCCTATATACTACTGGAGTACAAGTAGACCCAACATATCCTTCAATGTAAGTGCTTGTGCAAGATACCAAGCATCATTGAGGGAGTCACATCTCAAAGCGGCTAAGAGAATAATCGGCTATGTCCATGGGACAATGAATTTTGGGTTATGGTACCCATTTGACACCACATCTGAAATTGTGGGATACTCAGATGCTGATTAGGCAGGTGATGTGGAGGATTGCAAGAGCATGAGTGAATGTTGCTTCTATGTTAGTAACAGTCTTGTTTCTTGGCATAATAAGAAACATAACTTCATCTCTTTGTCAATTGTCGAAGATGAGTATATTGCAGCTGATAATGGATGCACTCAACTTCTTTGAATGAAACAACTGCTCAGAGATTATAAGTTATCACAAGGAACCATGAGTTTGTTTATAGACAACAATAGTGCAATTGACATCTCTAAGAACTCAGTTTAACACTCAATACCAAACACATAGATATCAGACATCACTTCATCAAGGAATCGGTGGAGGAGAAAGTCGTGTCCCTGGATCATGTGAACACAGATGACCAGTTGACATAAATTTTGACAAAACCCCTTGATTTAAGGAGGTTTAAATATCTAAAGAGCGCTATAGGGTTGTGTGCCATGGGATAAGTCCCAAAGACTTAAACCAAAGTGCTTAGGGTCCACATGATGTGACCAAGCACATAGACCAGGAGTGGCCCCCACTCCTTACACACAGATGCTGATTTAGGGGAGGTTTAGCATTTGTGAACGATCACTAGGTTTGTGATCGATCATGAGGCATGATCGATCATAAACCCAATGATCGATAACGAGGGCAGTTTTGTCCAAAAAATCTCATGTGAATTTAAAACCCTCTTTAAAACCCTAAATCGTGTTTTTCAAGTTTATTCAACTGTAGAAACAAATCGTTTCAGCTTCTCTCTCTTCCATTTGAGTTTTTCCTCTTCCTTCCATATAAATCCCCACTATTGCTTGTATTCTCTTCACCAAACATCCTCACAATGGTGAAAAAGAAGTTTGCAATCCGCCTTTCCAAATCATCAAAGGGAGGCACTGCTTAGAGAAACCCCCCAACCATAGACAAAGGGAAACAACCCATGGGAGAAGGTTCTCAAGCACGTAAGAGAACTAAGGGGCACACAGAAGGTGATCTGTCTCCATTTCATGACAGAAAGGATCGAGAGACATGGAGCTGTTCGAGCCAATGAAGGCAGGGGGGTGGTTATGTTAGTTCGACCTCCAGGGTCCCATTCAGGATAATGAGGTCCGAATCTTCTATAGCGATGTTTTTAGGGAGAGCAATGCTGACTACTCTTTCTACTCCATGGTTTATGGGTGTCCCATCACAGTGAATCCCAACTACATAGCTAAGCTTCTTAAGATTTTGAGGCACACAAACGAGATGGAGTTCCCAATTCATTGGCTTTCCCTTGTTGAGAAAGGAGATTTAGCTGAATGGTTGTGCTTAAAGTATGTCAATTAGGGCACTAAGGTCCCCTACAAATCTTGTAAGCTAGTGGTCAAATTCCTTGGTCTAGTCTTCTCTTATAACTTCATCTCAATGACTCATTGCAACCACCTTACCCTCTAGACGGCTTACCTCATAGACAACATCATCGAGAGGCTAAAGATAGACATTCCTTTGGTCATCTGCTATGTCATCCTCAAGACCGCAAGGGTCTGAGCCTCCACAAGGAGTAATCCTTTCCCTGTCCTGATTACCAAGACCTTGCAGTACACAAAGTGCCTTTTCGAGTTCCAGCACCGACGAAGCGCCCTACTCCCCCCTTCACAATTGGGAGTCTGAAGTGATGAATTTGGTTGAGGATGTCACCAACCCTAAGAAGAAAGGGGTTAAGTTGAATCTGACAAAGGCTGCCTTAGCATCCACCAAGGTGACAATGATGTCCCTGATGTACATAGTCATCAGGACACTCTCTAGGGTTATTCACAACTAAAGGTGACACAACGCCAACTTGAAGTTGGTAGCAGCCATGGTTTTTACTCCCAAGAACCCTCTAGTCCTAGAGTTGGCTAGTGACAGCACCAGTGACTATTCGGATGAGGAGTTCACAGATGGGACCAATGAGGATGGCACAACCCAAGAGAGGGGTGATGAGGAGGAAAAAGGAGATGAGTCCGTTGGAGATCATAGAGTGGGTGATCAGGGAGACGATGATGAGGAAGAGATTGTGAGAGTTGAGCCTAAAGGCTCAGAATATGAGGAGGGAGATGACTGAGCATCCCCTTGCAGTGTTTGTGGTCTTTTATGAGGCCACAATGGTCATTTGTTTTGTCTATATTATAGTCTTTTTTTTCTCCAGATGATAGTCTTTTTTTTTGTCCATATGTATTGGCCGTGGGCTATATGAATTTATTGATATAAGTTGTAATCACTTTGACTATCATGAATAAATGACCAATTTGATTATCTCTAGCCTTATTTTATATGCTTCTATGATATGATTCTTGCTAGACTTTGCCAATTTCATGGCAAAAAGGGAGAAATTTTTTTGCATACTTGGCATTGGCCATGCAAGGTTGTATGCATTATGGGGGAGTATAGTTTTCGATGATGGAGAGAAATAGCTTTATACTTGTGGTGGGAGTATAAGCATGAGGTTCTATACTTATGGGGGAGAAATTATAGAGAGTGTTACTTTTGCGATCGTATACACTTAAGAGCTTGTATGCATTATGGGGAAAGATACATATTGGGGGAAATACAACAAATTTCCAATCATTAAGTAAAATAACTTTTTATTACTTGTTGCCAATCTTAAAACTAAAATGAACACACTTATATTACATTGGCTTGTGATGTTTGCTCATATGCACACTATTATATGTTTATAAATATATACTTCACATATGGCTTGAGGATGGTATGTGTGTTATTGTGTGTAGGTGTTGATGAGAAGGTCAAGATACCTAGAGCACTGAATGTAATTTTATTTTTTGTGTGTATCTTGTATTGGAGGTGATTGGCATGTACTTTGGGGGAATTAGGCAATTGTGTCTTATGTTGTATGTGGGGTTTAAGGCATTTATGCCTATTGATGTATTTTGGTAGAATGGGTAAGTGTGCCTAGTGGTAATGGCCAATAGTGTGGTTTTTACCATGTAATTGACAAAGGGAGAGATTATTGATGTAAGGGCATCATTTGTCAAATCCATGGGTAAAGGTGTGGAAGAAGCTCCAACTGTCAAGCCTTGAAGACCAAGACTCAAGCCAGGTCCGAACTCCTAAGAAGGTAAAGGTATGCATGTAGCTTCATAGGGTTCATGTAGTATGACCCAAGATGTGTCCCCACACGTGGTTGAACACCCCAACATGACCCCAAGAGGATGTGGATCCCCCAAGTATCACAAAACAATGAAAATACAAAACTCACTGTTTGCGATTAATCACAAACCCCATGATAGATCACAAAAGTGAGAAGTGAAATTTTTAATGTTTGTGATTGATCACAAAACCCATGATCGATCACAAATTAGAAAAATGGCCACCCGAAGACTAGGCCTCTTCTCTATGATCGATCATGGACATGGGTCCTGAAGACTCCATGATCGATCACAAAGTCCATGATCAATCATGGACTGGTTGTGCCTTAAGTGAGGGCCCACACCCTGGTGACACCCCCGAGCATATTTTGGAGGTCATAAAAATTAACCCCATGATCGATCATGGTTAGGTGTTTTGGAAGTCTGCCAAAATTTTGTTTTTGAATTGATGTCTATTTTCTCTTACTCGTTTGAAAATATTCTAATCTAAGGATTGTGAGCCTTTTTAGTTCTCTACAAAATGAAAAGTTTTCCTTTAGGGTAAGACACATCTTCAAGCATTCAAGAGAGTGTTATTTGTTTTTATAAAAAGACTCTCCAAGGGTGAGAAACCTTCTTCCTTCATTGCTTGAGCTCCAAGCTTGAAAGTTCCTCAAGAAAATTTCTCTTGGTTCTCTCTCAGCTCAACTTAGCTAACATCTACTTGAGAGGTGTGGTTTGAGTTATCCCTTGTAAAAAATCCTTGTGGTTGGTCTAGCTCAAAAATCTTTAGTACTATAGCTTGAAGAAGAAGTGGGTGTATAAGGCAAACTAGTTCAACAAGAAGCACTCCCACATGTGGCAAGAACAACAACATCAACCAACTTAGTGGTAATATTTGCTATTCACTTTGCATTCATTTGTATATTCATTCATCCTCTATTGCTTTTCTTCCACTGGAGACATCAAAGCTTTACTATCTCTACTAGAGACACAAGAAGTTGTGCATACTCGCCGGAGACACCGAGTGTTGTTATGTAACTTGCTTGTGAGCAATTAGTTAGGCTTTATATGTTGACCTAGGTTATACATGACAATCTAAATGAAATATACCTAAGCTCGGTAGTAAGCTTTAAAAGAGTGGACGTAGAACTTTATGCCAAACCATTATAAATCTTGTGTTATGGATTGAGTGTGTGATTTCTTGTCTCTTTAGTTGTGCTTATATCTAATATTGTTCATTATGTGTTTGTTTAAATACTTGAGTAAGCACATTATTGCACACACACACTTGAACTAATTTAAGAAGATTAAAATCAATCCCAACATTGGAAAGAATAATTTTGATATCATATTCACCCCCTCTTGGATAACTCTATGGACATTTCATAAAATAAGGCAGTGTTCAAAAGAAAAAGATTAGAAATGAAGTTGATGATGCATAAAAAGCCCTCATCAGATGGTTGGATGGTAGAACTATCCCATGAATACCTATATAGATAGAGAGAATGAGAAAGAAGGTCACTAGTGTGGTGTCGGCTGACACCGCTCTGATGCCTCTGCAGATTCTTTCTTCTCAACCCAAATTAGCATAGAAATTGTTGTGTAATTATTTACATACCTTAAGATGAAGGCAGGGTGTCTTTTTATAGAGTTTTAGGGGGCGCCTGACTGGGGATATTCCCTCCAAATCAGTAAGACGTAGCCATAAATAGCTTAAGGACTTACTTTAACTACTTCATGTTTCATAAGGTAAGTCATGCCAACCTAAGTTTGTGTCCTGAGTTATGGTTGGGTTTGTCATCCCTGGTCAACTCATAGTGCCAAGCTCTTACTTGTGGCCGAGCCGACCTAGTATAATTAGTGGCTCATCAGTTGCACTCTATTCTTGAGTCAGGTACTAAGCTGCTGAAGGGAATATGAATCGTGGCTTTACACAAAAGAGCCGTTGGCACTTATTGGTATTTGGCGATTACTTTTCTTCTTTTCCCCTATTTTGTTTTTGTTTTTGTAGGGGTTAGTGTATATATTCCCCTCAGGGAATTTTTCAATCTTTACCCATTGTACTTGTTAGTCTGGTTGTAGTCGTTCTCTATTTTTGGGGCAAGTCGCCTCCTCGGGCCAGTTGTCCTTCTTAGGTTATATTGTGACCCTTGGCTGCCTCGGGCCAGTTGTCCCTTTTAGGGGTTAAGTCATCTTATGACTCTCAGTAGCTTCGGGTTAGTCATCCCCCTTAGGGGTTGAGTCATCTTGTGACTCTCGGCCACCTTGGGTCAGTCGCCCCTCTTAAAGATTTTAGGGTCATCCTATGACCCTCGACCACCTGGGGCTAGTCGTCCCCCTTAGGGATTTTAGAGTCATCTTGTGATCCTTGGTCATTTGTGGCAAGTCATTCTCCTTAGGGATTTTAGAGTCATCTTGTGATCCTTGGCCACCTGGGCCAGTTGTTCCCCTTAGGGATTTTAGAGTCATCCTGTGACTCTAGACTTCTTGGGGCTAGTCGTTCTCCATAGGAATTTTAGGGTCATCTTGTGACCTTCAGCCACCTGGTGTCAGTCGTTCCTCTTAGGGATTTTAGAATCATCTTTTAACCCTCGGCCTCCTAGGACCAGTCATTCCTCTTAGGGATTTTAGGGTCATCTTGTGACCTTCGACTACCTGGGGTCAGTCGTTCCCTTTAGGGATTTTAGAGTCATCTTGTGATCCTTGGACACCTGAGGCTAGTCATTCCCCTTAGGGATTTTAGAGTCATATTGTGACTCTCGTGTCATGTCAAGATTTCACACTAACCCGACCCATTTATTAATCTAGTCAAAGTGGGTTAACGAACATATTTGGGTTAGTTGGTTCGTTTCAAATGGGGTCAGGGTCTGGCGAAGTATCAAAAGAGGAATTTCGAACGTCTTGAGGAGACAATCAGCAAGAGTGGATTTGTCTCGAGTTCTTACAATACTAAAGCCGCCCATGGTCTTGTTCCTACCTTGTTTGACAAAAGCCCTAGAGTGACCGGTCTATCGGAGTGTGCCTCTCCTGCAACTCCCTCTTCTGTTGCGTGCAGTTCATCACCAGGTGTGGAGGACAAACTTTGTAACAAGGCAGTTAACATTGAAATGATAACAGTAATTTAAGTTATTCACCAGGTCATGGGTTTCAGAATAGGCTTGAGGAATATTTCTCTATTAGTTTAGAGAATGTTGAGCTCTATCCTTTGAATAATTTGAGCTCTCCACTCGCTGATTTGCTACAATCTGAGGATGCAAGCTCTGGGGACTCTTGTTTTGTGAGATCTACTGTGATGAATAAGTTGCCTTTTTTTTCTAAAGAATGATATTTCGAAGGCACTGGAGAAGACTGAATGTGAAATTGATTCTTTTGAAACTCAAATTGTTGAATTGAAACCTGTGGTTCTTGTCCAACAGCACTCGTGTCTCTACAAGTAGACTGTGCATCAGAACCTTATGAAGAAGTATATGATGTTTCCAAGGTGTTTTGAAAACCGGCACCCTTGCAAGTAGTTTCTTCTAGTGATTTTCTTATAGATAAGCCAATTCTTTGCAATGGTTCATTGGAAGAAGTGTGTGTTGAAGTTAAAGAAGAGGATATTTATAGTTCGGGAACTGCTTCATCCGAATTTGTGGATCCACTAAACTCTTGGTCAGATATGGTGAAGCATGAGGAATTTTCTACAGATCTTGACGGAGCTAGGTCCACAGCTCATGCAATGCAATGTTCATTACCCTCGGATGCGAAAAAGGTCAGCAAGGGTATCTGGAAAAGGCGGTGTGAATGACCTACTTGAATGCAGTGCTTGTGTACATGTTTCCAGTGACTGAGAGTCTACATGGTGACACAGAATGTAGACTGTATACTTCAGTCTTGGCTTCTAATAAAGATACCTTAAGCTTAGGGTATTTCAACACCAATGAAAAGAAATGTCGGCTTTATGTGAGAAATTTGAAATTTCAAGACTTTCCTGGACAAAATTCATTACCAATATTTTTGAGATTTTCTTCAAGCATTAAAGCCTGTGAGTAAGCAACCATTTGAGGATTCTCTTGATGAGTTGGAGGAACGCCCAATAGAGAGTTTGGGTGAAAGTTGGAAATCATCAAATTTGTTTGCTTGTCCACACATGACACGGTTATGGGCTTGAAGTTAGGAGCAAGATCAGCAATACCAAATATTTCAAATTCTCCAAATTGTACAACCATTCCCTCCAATTTATCCAACTGTGCAGAGGCCACAAGCACCTTGAGAGAACGTGATTTGGAAGGATCTTATAACTTGTAAGATTTTGAAGATTCCCAAAATCATGGGTTTCCTCATTTGGTGGGTACAGGTGGCGATGTGGGCAGATGGGCAAATAATTTGCTCCTTTCTTTTTATTTCCCAGTTTTATCCAGCTGAAGGCTGGCAAAGACATATGGCAAAAAGGTGGGTAAAATGGGTACTGGAAAAAATAAATTTTAAAACCCCATTGGAAACCATCAGTTGGAAACCATCAGTTGGGATACCTACTTCCTCAATTCTAGGTTAGAGTCTCTCCTGTTAGATGGCACCGAACACCGGTTCGTCACCAGCACAGTTGGTCTCTCTCTGTGTGTTTCTTGGAATAAAACAGACCCGTTATTGATTTATCCAATTACAAAAAATGGTTATGAGTAGTCTGATCAAGTCATTACAGCCATGGATTGTAGAGACACTTAGTTTGAAAATTTTCTGCCAAGATAAAAAATATGGGTTGAGGATGTTAGAGTGACAAGGATCTTTCCTTGTGTGGAATGTGAACATTCTCTCTAATTTGTCACCAATATATATATTTTTTATGTTCTTTCTTGACAATTTTTTTCTGGTGAATGATATCCAGCATTTTGGCTAGCATAACGAAATCTTATCCTTTGGACAACCTATCCATTCCACCTTAGAAACCCATGAAAGTAAACCTCTTTACAAGTCTTCTCATGTTGTTCATCGGTTATTTCTATTTCTTTATTATTTTTTCATTTTTTAAAAAACTTTGAAAGTGTTAACATCAAGAGTCATGTGCCTATCTTTCCTTCACGGTTGGGATTCCATGTCATCTATAGTTGGGTGATGCCACATCAGTTTGTAATACCTCCGTATCTCATCTCCCTCTTCGTTGTCCAGTCCCTCCCTTATCTCTAGGAAGCTTTTAAGGAACACCCTTCAATGCCAGATTTTGCTGTATTTTCCGATATTGTTGAGCATTTTTCATTGACGGAGAAAGAATTGATTAATTGGAAGTTTTCTGATTCAGTACAGGGGGAGGGTGTGAGATGGAGCTTTCGTCGGGCATGACCTTTGTTGATAACATATTAGACTTGCACGAACGCAACATCTCCATCGGAGACACACAAAATAAAAGCCAATTATTCCTAGGCACTATTTGTAGTGTTTAAACCCCCTCCAGCTAAAAAAAACTAGAAGAAGAGTTGCTAGAAGAAGAGTTACAGAAACCTATGGTGATTTATTTCCTTGGGTGGGGACAGTACTTTGCTAGGTATCAACAGATCAGGTTCTGCTATACAACCTTTGCTATGAAGAGATAAGTCGTAAATTCCCACAAACGACACCAATTAGTGACGCATAAAAGATGCTCATCAAATGGTTAGATGGCGGAATTGTCCCGTATAAATAAAGAGAATGAAGGAAATGCCACCAGTGTGGTGGCGACTAGCACCCTTCCGATGCCTCGGTCAGATTCTCTCTTTACAATCGAAACTAGCATAGGATTTACTGTGTAATTATTTGTGTACCTTAAGATGGAGGCAAGGTGTCTTTATATAGTCTCAGAGGAGGCGCTTGGCTGCAGATATTTCCTCCAAATCATCTTTTGGGACGAAATATTATGTTTTCATATTAGTTTGGTTAAAATATTTGGATTGTATTACTGACAGGATCTTTGGCAAGCATTCCGGGACATTGTTATAAGTAGCTTAAGGACTTACTTTATGTGCTTCATGTTTCACAAGGTAAGTCATGCCGACCCGAGTTCATGTCCCGAGTTATGGTTGGGTCTGTCATCCCGGGTCAACTCGTAGTGCCGAGCTCTTATTTGTGACCGAGCCGACCTAGTATAATTATCCTAGGTCAACTTGTAGTACTGAGCTCTTACTTGTGGCCGAACCAACCTAGTATAATTAGTAGCTCATCAATAAGGTTAAGTTTCTCTTGTACTAATGGCTTTATCATACCCAAATGTGTAATATTACATATCACTATATATATATATATATATATATAACCAAATTAGGCTTATGCTATTCAAACCAAAAACATCTTTTGACGCATTTTCACATCTCGTTAGGTTGGTTTTAGAATAAGATCCATGGACGACCTGTACAATGGTGAATATGGGTTATACATTAGCATACATAAAACATATAAAGGGTACAGCCCACAATATTATAGGGTCTCATATGAAAGAATTTCTATGATCCAATCAAAAAGACCATGTAATCCAAACTTTTTTGTTCCCGTCTCCCGAGTCACAAAGATTGGGTGTATATAGGGTTAAAACAGTGAAAATGGTTTTGAAAAAAACACATGCCATTGTGTTAGGGACTTCTTTGTTCCCGTCTCGCGAGACATAAAGATTGGGTGTATATAGGGTTAAAACCGTGAAAACGGTTTTGAAAAAAACACGTGCCATTGTGTCGGGGACACTGGGAACATACAAATTTGGGAACAAAACAGTTGATCCCTAACTAAAAGGTGAAGCCAAAACAAGTACCATACAAAGAGGTAAAAAAAATGCTTCCCTTAACTAATGCTAACCACCATTCCCTGTCAGGCAGCAGGCACATCAGTGCCAAAAAATGAATATGCCCCCCCCCCAAAAAAAGTGTAAATTACTTTTCGACACTGATATGTCCGCCCCCTGACAGTGTGAAGCGGTTAGCATTAGTTAAGGGAAGCACTCATAAACTGATCCCCGTACCATAAGGCTAAGCCATAGAGTAGAAGAGTTGGGAAACATGATATAAAATGCCAGCAATCTGGCCCCGATGGAAGACCCCCTTCCTTGCCGGTGAAGATTAGGTACGTATGAAATTCTTACTGATGTATTTGAATGGTATCAGGGGTGGACACATCAGCACTGAAAAGTGATAAACACCCCCCAAAAAGTGTAAGTTACTTTCCAGCTATGTGTCAGCTCCTTGGTGCTGTTAGCACACATCAGAACGAACTTCATTCGTACCTAATTAATCCCAGTCCTTTAGTGTCTTGCTAGACATGTTCGCTTTGAGATGAAAGTTTCTGTCACCTAAAAGTTAAGAAAATAAATGGTAGAAAATTTAAAATTCTAAGCTTAATCTCAATAAACATAATCATATGTGCACTGTTAGGCATGTGTATCCTATGGTTAGCAACCAAACAAGAGGGTAAAATGAGAAACCTCGCTGATGTGCCGGCTAACAGTCAGAGGATACATGACCATGACAACATGGGTTATCCTCCAATTCAAGATGAAGGCAATGGTGGGTGAGTTGATGACTGGAGAGATCTATGTTATGTAAGAGAATAATACAACAATTGACAACATTCAATTAGTTTGTAGGAGCCACGATGGCTCTTGTTGTTGTGCGGAAACCTAGATTTGGGATCGTATGCAATAAATTAGAAATCAATCACACAAAGAAGAAGACAATTTAACGTGGCTCTGCTTAAAGTATACATCCACGGGCGAAAACGGCAAGAGAGATTTCACTATTGAGTAAAAACAGAGATTACAATGAACAGTGCGGCTCTCTTCTCTTTCAAGAACCCTTTTTTCAGATTCTAGAGAAGAAGCTTTCAAAACACTATCTAGAAACCCTATGTTTTAATGTAGGTTTAAAACCAAAAAATCCTCACTTGCCAAAACTGTCGATGGTTCTCTGTTAATTCACGACATGGCTCTCGTTGAGAGCCATGTGAATTACTGTCACCGTCTCAAGGAATCTCCACTAACGAGAGCCGTGTGAATTAATGTCACCATCTCAAGGAATCTCCACATAGGCTTTAATTCTACCAATGTTACATTGTATAGAAAACTCTACTCTCATCTTCTCCATACAACCCCAAAGGGTAACTCTAGATACTGCGAACACTATATTTTTGACAAGACACAGAACCCATGACATAGCACCACACTCCACCTTCTCACACATTCCGAAATAACCCTTGAGAAAATCTGCACTTGTCCTTATTAGTGAATTTTGTGTCATATATACCTAGAATGCACATACACCTCAAACCTGAATCGTATCTTGTCTGCTATCACTATTACACATACCATCGAATCAATTCAGTTCTGACACCATCCAACTTGATCATAATATGGCCAATGCAAATGTGTAGTTTTCCCAAATTAACTCGTCTAATCAACTACAAAAAGGGACCTCGATCCGTCTTCTTTGACCTCAAGAACTATCTCACTATCGTCTATCACCTAGAAACCCATAACACTTCATTTGCCCCAACTGCGAAAGAGACCGTGCACAAATACTTGTTATTTCATGCATTCCGTTTCTAGCTCCCTATCAAGATCAAAGGAACACCATTAATTACCATATTTTCTATCAAACGATACAAACCATTACACTGTTCTCCGTTCATTAAGACCAAACAACAACGTGTGATTTTCATGGCTCCACCTACAGTTGAATACCTGCAGCCTTTGGAATCCAATTGACCTAGTGATATTAAATTCCTTCGCATCTTTGGAACATATGCCACACCACCCAAACTATAAATCACTTTATCAAACATCTTGATATTCACCGTCCCAACACCCTTGATTCCTTCTCATCTTTGGAACATATGTCACACCACCCAAACTATAAATCACTTTATCAAACATCTTGATATTCACCATCCCAACACCCATGACGTTATATCTGCACCCATCACCAAGAATCACAAATTATATCTTCTATTCCTAGAACGTATATTTAGACTAACCTTTATCACTTTCAAAACCTTTTTCATTTGTTCTTCCTCTAATAAACAAACATTTTTCTTGCCCTTTAGCCTCTTTTCCAGATACCTTATTTCCCAATTCTCTAGAATGCAAGAATGCCTTAACATCCAAAATGGAGATAGTATCCTTTCCACAGAATAAGGTTGTAACAAAAGTTCATATGGTGCAAGTAAAGATGACAAAATAATAATAACTTGATCTTCATTATCAATTTTAATATCAGTATTTTTCAAATCCATGATAATTTTATTGAATTTGTCAAGATGGACTTTCAAAAACATATATTTTCTCATCCTCAATGTGTAGAGGTGATGTTTCAAGTACAACATGTTTGTGAGAGACTTGGTCTTGTATAGGTTCTCTAACTTAAGTCAAAACCCAGTCGTAGACACCTCATCTGTAACATTTTACAACATCTTATTAGCTAAGCACAACCAAATCGCACAAAGTGCCTTGAAATCAAGTTCGTCTTTATTGTCTTTTGTCATCATTGCAGAAAGTTTTTCCTTCCCCACTAAAGCTTTGGTCAGTCTTTATTAAACAAACAACGCACGCATCTTCACATGCCATAGACTGAAGGTGTTCCACCCATCAAATTTCTCCACTTCGTACTTTACCGCCATGTTGGAAAAAAAATATGAATCGCAACCTAGAGCTCTGATACCCTAGATTTGGGATCGTATCCAACAAAATGAAATATAGAAAATAATGCAAACAACAATCACACAAAGAAGAAGATGATTTAATGTGGTTCAGCTTAAAGCCTACATCCACGGGCGAAAACGGCGAAAGAGATTTCATTATGAGAAAAAACTGAGATTATAATGAGCAATGCGACTCTCTTCTTTTCCAAAAACCCTGTTTCGAATTCTAGGGAAGAAGCCCTCAAAACACTATCTAGAAACCCCTATGTTTTAACGTAGGTTAATTTAAAACCGAAAAGCCTCACTAGCCAAAACCGTCGGTGGTTCCGTGTGAATTCATACGGCTCTAGAGCCTTGTGAATTAAAGTCACAGTCTCAACACTTATGCTGTCGAACCATCTCGTTTTGTTCATAAAAATGGTTGGGGCTAAAGATAAAAGACGATTAATGTTCATGTAAGCTACTGTATTATGCATTTGATATATCTTTATAGATGCGAGGTAGACAAAGAAGAACAACTTTGGTGGGTCTGGGCCAAGAATATCCATAATGTGCAGCCCATTAAATAGTAAGACAAGGTTAATTAGTGTTGTAGTAATAGATTAAATTTAAATTAGACAACCTTATATCAAAATACATTGTCGACTAGTTTGGTTAGGATACCTGGCTCTCACCCAGACGACCTGGTTCAAATCCCAGCAAGCTTTCCTCCTACGGCTTTTAAAGTTGTGCAGAAAGCAAATGGCCACTATTTAGATCAACTCAATCTCCCTTGTGAGTCTAAGTGTGATTGTTACAAAGGAAAGGGACGCGGAAGCCGTTCCAACGTATTTTGTCAAATCTGTAATAAATAGGGACACTCTACATATGATTGTTGCTTCCGAAAGGATGCAAACTATCAACGTCTACACTCCTTTCCATAGCGATCTACTAGTGTTAATTCCCTTGGTTTTTCATCTCAGCCCCGTGTGTCAGCACCAAATCTAGAAGCTTATTTCATGTTAGGTTCTTCCTTATCACAACCAAGCTCATTCTATAACAGTGGTCCATCTTATGCATCATAGTTCTATGTTCCTCTGCACCCGAATCCTCAATGGTACCTAGATAGTGGCACAAGTAATCACATCACACCCGATTTAGCCAATCTTTCTATGCATTCAACTTATTGGGGTCCAACTATAGTGATGGTTGGCAGTGGGCACTCTCTACCGATTCACAATACAAGATCGGATATCATCCAAACACCCTATTCTCAACTCAAGTTAGCCAATGTTCTGCATGTTCTGAAATTGTCCACAAATCTATTATCTGTTCACCAGTTAGCAAAAGACAATAACTATGAAATTTTGTTTGATGCTCAACATGTTCATAACCAGGACAAACAAACAAAGAAGATGATGTTTCGTGGGTCCTGTCGATATGAGATGTACCCTGTCTTGCAAGCTTCAGCCATTTCTAACCCTAAACCATTGGCGTTTCGTGCTAAATATCAAGCTTCTGAAGTTTGGCATCAACACCTTGGCTATCCTGCATCTCGTATTTTGTCTTTGATTCTAAACAGTTTGCATTTACCATCTAGTGCTCCAAGAAACTGTACCTACTATGACATTTTGAAGTCTCATTGACTTGCTTTACCTCATTCTATAACTACTATGAATAATCCACTTGCACTGTTACACATGGATGTTTAGGGCCCAGGTTCAGTTTCTACTCCATCTGGTTTCGCTATTACTTATTAATTGTAGATGACTATACTTGATTTTCTTGTATGTTCTTACTTACTAATGAATCTAATGCTTTCTCTACCTTCTCTAAGTTTAAAGCTCAATTTGAAAAGTTGTCCTCTACTACTATTAAAATTATGGGGCGAGGCAGCCTTGACAGCAGTTTATTTGATAAATTGCATGCCAACACTAGTTTTACAAGGTACTTCACCATATTCCAAGTTATATCTTTAGCATCCTTGACTATAGCTTTTTAAGAGTGTTCGGGTGTGCATGTTACCCCTGGCTTCACCCGTATCAAACAAGAAAACTTGAGCCATGTTCTGTACGATGTGTATTTACTACCAAAGGGTATAGATGTTTAGATCAGCACTCAAGCAAAGTATATACGAGTCGACATGTTTAATTCCGAGAAGATGATTTTCCTTTTCAGCCTAGATCTTCAGCATCAGTACGTGATTGCCCAGACATTCCATTACTAGGTATGGATCCTCAATCGTTATTCAACGGAAAGGCTGCTGATCATTTTCTAAAAACGCACTCATCTAAGTTAGATGAAATTCCTGTTAATCCCCCCTTGTTGTCTGGTTCAGGTCATTTTATTCCATTTTCTTCTCAGCCATTTGAGTTTATTATGAAGAATCAGTCACCAATTCGTTCAAGTCCAAGTCGAGACTTTCTTATACCCTCTTCTCTACCGCTAGATCTTACTATACCATCTCCAATGTTAAATCTAAATTCACTTAACTCTCTTAATTTGCACATGCCTACTATTCCATTTTCAAGTATTGAATCTCCACCATTAGATATTAATGAGTCTTCTCACCCATCAGATTTGCCTAACTCCACCCATGGTCTATCTTCTTCACCTGATAGCTATTGTTGTGGGTCAATTTCTTTGCCCGTCAGGACATCTCCTAACCCAGATGTTTCTCTTCCAAATCCAAATGATACCCCACAATTTTTATCTTTTGACGTGGTTCCGATTTTGCATAGAAGCTCTCATCTAATGGTTACACGTTCCAAAGTGGGGATTCATAAACCAAAGAGAATTTTTACGCTTCACACCCAATCTATTTGTGATACTGAACCTCACAATTACAAAGAGGCTGCTAAACATGAGGAATGGTGCAAGGCGATGGCTGAAGAATTTCAGGCACTGGTTAAACAAGGCACCTGGACATTGGTTCCTTCTTTTGTTGCTCAACATGTTCTAGGCAGTAAATGGATTTATCGCTTAAAGCACAATTCTGACGACAACGTTGTGTGCTACAAAGCTAGACTGGTTGCTAATGGCTATCATCAACAACCAGGTATTGATTTTCAGGAGACGTTCAATCATGTTGTTAAAATGACCACTATTCGACTTATCATCTCGTTGGCTCTGAATTTCTCTTGGCCTATACATTAGTTGAATGTTAAAAATGCATTCTTGCATGGCTATATTTCTGAAGAAATCCACATGGCTCAACCGCAAGGTTTCATCAACTCTTAATTTGCTAGTCACATGTGCCGTCTAAGAAAAGCCATTTGTGGTTTGCAACAAGCTCCAAGAGCCTAGTATTCTCAGCTATCTCTATTTCTTATCAGTCATGGATTTAAGATAAGCCAATGTAATAATTACCTGTTCATCAAGCATTCTTCACATTCCATTGTGGTCATTCTCGTGTATGTCAATGGCCTATTAGTAACCAACAGTGATAGTCAATTTATAATTTCTCTTCTTCAAGCACTGAATAACCAGTTTTCCGTACATCTTCTTGGCCTTCTTAAACATTTCTTAGGGATTGATGTCACTTATCATCAAACAGGAGTTACTCTATCTCAACAAGTCTACATTCTCAAACTTTTAGTGAAGGCTGGTATGTCTTCCTACAAATCCAGTTCAACTCCTATTGCAATCAAGAAGAATCTATTAGCAGCTGATCCAAAATACAGTGATCCATTCTTTAACAAGAGTGTTGTTGGGGCTCTACAGTACATTACAAGCACTAGACTTGACCTAACATTTGATGTCAACATAGTGTATCATCATATGCATAGGGCACAGGAATCACATGCTCATGCTCTAAAATGTATACTCAAATATTTAGTCAGTACCTATACTCTAAGTATGCATTATACCCCAAGTTCTCTTCAACTGTAGGGCTTTTCTGATGCTGACTGGGGAGGTGACCTCTTAGATCGGAAATCCACTACTAGCTATTGTATTTACAAGGGGAAAAATCCCATAATGTGGTCTTCTCAAAAGCAGCCTATGGTTTCTTGTTCTTCTACCGAGGTAAAGTATCAGGCTCTAGCCTCCACGGCAACTGAATTATGTTGGTGTAAGTACCTAATTTTGGCGCAACTTCGGGCTCAAGCGCTTCTCTTCGGATCAGCAGACCAGTAAAGCAATCCCCAACCTTTCCTCTTAATCCAGCCAATTCCGATCGTTCAAATCCACCCAACATCGCCTTATTATTATTATTATTTTTATCTACTAATTTTACGTTTTATTTATTTATTTTCAGTTTTCTATCTTTTTATTATTTTATTTCTGTTTATTTATTTATTTTTTTCCTTTTTTGCTTACTTTCTTTT
>JAOXJP010284009.1:0-19288 GCA_025762735.1 Platanus orientalis | reverse complement strand
GATTTGGGGAAGGGGCAGCAACTGACGGTGTTGGGGGATACTCGTTTGGGGAAAATTCATATGTGGGGCTCTAGGATGTAGATAGTTTAGTTAAGGGGGCTTTGAAGAATGATGATGGGGTTGTTTCCGATTGGGTCAAATTGGAGGACTTTAGTAAATTTTTGGGTTTATCCTTTGATGGTTCTGAGGAGGAAACAATGGTTTTATTTCGATGCATTAAGAAAGGATATAGGAGAGTGAGGGAGTCTTGATGCATTTGCGGGAATGCAAGTGTTTGAGGAATGAGTTGAAGAAGTTGGATAGTGGCGTTAATTATGAGAGCGAAGAGGTTAGGAGGAAGAGGAAAGGGATTCCAAAATTGTAATTTTGTGGATTGCATAATCTTATCTTGTAACGTTTATGGGATATTGAGATTGGTATTTTGATAAATATATGTTTGCGTTTTTCTCATGTAAGTCGTGGATTCTTTGTCTTCTGGAGACTAAGTTATTGATGGTGGATCTTATGATTGTGCAGGATATTAGGGGGAGAAGTGCTGCGATTGGTGTGATGTTCCTATTTGTGGTTATTTTGGTGTTATTTTAATTATCTGGGATTCCTTTAGGAGGAAGAGGAAAGGGATTCCAAAATTGTAATTTTATGGATTGCATAATCTTATCTCGTAACGTTTATGGGATATTGTGATTGGTATTTTGATAAATTTATGTTTGCGTTTTACTTATGTAAGTCGTGGATTCTTGGTTTTTTGGAGACTAAGTTATCAATGGTGGATCTTATGATTGTGCGGGATATTTAGGGGGAGTGCTGCGATTGGTGTGATGTTCCTATTTGTGGTTCTTTTGGTGTTATTTTAATTATCTGGGATTCCTTTATGGTGGAGAGGTTAGAGGTCGAAAAAGGTGCCTATTATGAGTCTATTCGTTGTAGATTGGTGAATTGTGTTAATGAGTGGGTCTTTTCAAGTTTGTATGGGCTTGATCTTTTTGGGGAGGTGGATGTTTTTCTACGTGAGCTTGATGATATTAAGGCTAGGTGGGATTTTCCTTGCTGCATTGGTGGTGATTTCAATCTTGTTAGATTCCCTTGTGAGTGTACATGAATTCTGAAATGGTGAAGTATGGGGAGTTCATCGATAAATGGAATTTGTTTGATAGGCTTTTGAAAGGGGCGAAGTATATTTTGTCTAATTTTCAGGGAAGGCCTTATTTGAGCCGCATTGATTGTTTTTTGTTTTGTAATTGGTGGGATGTGTTGGTTCCCAATTTGTCCTAGGTTGCAAGGCCTGGAGTTGTGTCAGATCATGCTACTATTCTTCTTGAGTCGCTTAAGGTTTTTGGTGGTCGTGCTCCCTTTAGATTTGAGGAGGTTTGGTTCCATTCCGGGGATTTTTTGGAGGTGGTCGATCTCAAATGGAATAAGGTTAAGTTTGGGGTCTTTCTAGCCGTAATTTTGGTCTTAAGTTGAAGGCCCTTGAGCTTAGACTTAAAATGTGGAGTAAAGTCATTAAGGATTCGTTAAGGGAGGATATGAAGAGATATGTGGATGGGATTAGAGAGGTGGATGGTGTTGAGGAATATAGATCTTTGTCTTTAAAGGAGCGGAAGAGGAGATATTCTTTGAGGAGAGAGTATCATGTGTTGGCTATGAAAGAGGAGGTCTTTTGGAAGCAAAGATCTTGTGTGCAGTAGTTTAAGGAGGGTGATTAGAATATGAAATTCTTCCATAAGATGGTGTCAACTTGTAAGAGTAATAATGTCGTTGGTGGTTTGGAGGTGAATGTAAGTTCGTTTCAGAATCTTATTCAAATCAAGCATGAAATTGCCAACTTTTATGGGAATTTGTTTAAGGAGGGTTTTTTCTATAGGCCCACCTTGGATGGTTTAGATTTTAATTATATCTCGGGTTTGGAGAGTGGTCTTTTGGAAAGGCCTTTTTCATAAGAGGAGATTTTTGAGGTTATCAAAGGGCATGGAAGGGGGTGACGCTTCGGGCCCAGATGGGTTTATGATTTCTTTTTTCCATTAGTATTGGGATATTATTAAGTGGGATCTTGTTAAGGTTTTTGAAAAATTCTTCATTGCTGAGTCTTTTTATGAGAAGCTTAATCATTCCTTCATTGGGCTTATTCCAAAGAAGAAGGTGGCCAAAGAGTTGAAAGATTGCCGTCCCATTTGCTTGTTGAGTAGTGTGTACAAGATCATTTTGAAGGTGTTGACCTCTAGACTTAAATTGGTAATGAATAAACTTGTCTCTCTAACTTAAAGGGCTTTTTTGAATGGGTGTTAGATTTTGGATGCTATTTTGGTGGCTAATGAATTTGTTGACAAGAGGCAAAGAGGGGGAAAGAATGGTATCCTTTGCAAGTTGGACTTGGAGAAAGCCCATGATCATGTCAATTGGAAGTTTCTTGATTACATGTTGGAGAGAATGGGCTCTGGGTGAAATGGAAGAGTTGGATGATGGCATGTGTCAAATCTATGTCATTTTCAGTTTTGGTAAATGGATCATCTGAAGGATGTTTTGATAGCTCGAGAGGTCTTAGGCAAGGGGATTCTCTCTCCCCTTAATTGTTCATTGTGGTTATTGAGGCTTTTAGCATGATGATTTTGTCGAGCTAGTGAGAGGTTTATCTCAGGTTTTTCTGTATGGAGAAGATTTAACCATTTTTCATCTTCAATTTATAGATGATACGATGATTTTTTGTGAGGCGGAGGCTAGTCAGGTGGGTTATCTTAGGTGTATGTTGAGATATTTTGAAGTGGTATTTGGGTTGAAAATCAACTTGTTAAAAAAGTGAGATGTTTCAAGTGGGAGAGGTTAGTGATATAGATGTTTTAGCAGCTATCTTGGGGTACAAGATTGGTAGATTGCCTACATCTTCTCGTGGTTTGCCTTTAGGGGCTAAGTCTAAGTCTAAGTCTAAAGTGGTGTGGGAGCTGGTGTTGGAGAGAATTTCGAAAAGGCTCTATTCTTGGAAAGCGCCTTTGTTGTCTAAAGGTGGTAAGTTGACCTTGATCAAGAGTTTGCTTGTCAGCATCCCAAATTACTTCCGTTCCTTGTTCGTTATTCATGCTTCCATTGTCCTCAAGATTGAGAAGTGCTATAGAAACTTCGTGTGGAATGATTCTAAGGATTATAGGAAGTTCCATTTAGTGGATTGGAAGTTTGTTTGCAGTCCGACTCGGGATGGTGGGTTGGGAGTTAGGAGCATTTGTAAGCATAATAATGCACCTTTGGTAATTGATTGTAGAGTTTTGGTGAAGAAATAAATAGCTTGTGGTATGGTTCTCTTTCGGTTTGGAAGTTGAAGGAGGTGAGGGGGAGTCATGGGATTGGTATTTGGAATTTGATTCTTAACAGTAAAGCGGTTTTTTTGGAATTGTATGCGCTTCAGGCTGGGTTCTAGGAAGATTATTCGTTTTTGGGAGGATTTGTGGTGTGGGGATGCCCCTCTGAAGCAGGGGTTCAGAACTATTTATAATTTGGCTTTGAGTAAGTTTGGGACGGTTAGGGACAATTTTGATTTTTTTGGTTCGGGTGTTTGGTCGTTTAGGTTAAGAGGGAATTTAAATGATTGGGAAGTGGATGAGCTAGGGAGGTTACTTAGAAGGTTTTATAGTGTCAGTCCGATTCTGGGTGAGAATGATGGATGGATTTGGTCTCTAAATAATAGGGACAACGTCACGACGAAATCTTTCTTCCTTGGTCTCACAAAGTCCAGTGTTAATTCGGTTCCTTTCAAGTGTATTTGAAATTCTGGTTATCTGTCTAAGATTTTTTTTTTTTTTGTGTGTGGATTGCTTATCTGGATAAGATTCTTACCATGGATCATCTAAAGAGGAGAGGTTAGGAGTTGGCTAATAGATGTGTGACATGTATGAGCAAAGAGGAGACGGTTCACCATCTCTTCATTCATTGTCCAGTTGCCTCTCAAGTTTGGCACTCTTTTCCTCTACATCTTAATGTCTTTTGGCCTTTCCTCTTTTTTTCTCAAATATCTTCTTTCGGGTTGGTAGATTGCGGATCTAGTAGGAGCTTCTTATCTCGTATGGCCTTTTTTACCCAGGATCATCTATTGGGGTATTTGGAAGGAGAGGAACTAAAGGATTTTTTAGAGCAAGATCTCATCTATTGATGGCTTGATTATTTCTATGGTTAGGCTTCTAAATGATTGGGTGTCCATCTCGAGGGATTTTGATGCGGAGATTTGGGACTCTTTTGGGGGCAATATTGTTTAGCGGGGTCTCAATGAGCTTTGATTTTTGTTTTCTTTCTTTTCTCGTGCTTTCTTTATCACCTCCCTTGTGATGACCTTTGTTTTCTCTCTGTCCTTTTGCCTTCTTCTTTAATAATATCTTAATGAATATATATATATATATATATTGGATTTAACTATTTAAAAATATTATATTAATTAGGAAATCTAGTTAGATTAGGGTTTGAAAGTCTCGGGTGTGAAAGCTATATATATATATATATATATATATATACATATGTGTGTGTGTGTAAACTCAGATTTTTGATAATTCTTTGACAATTGAGTGAATGAGAACATGTCAAGACTTATGACTACCTTGTCTTTGGCATGAAATATTGAAATCAGAATTGATGGTGTGATGCTTTCAACCTTAGCAGTGATTCCTAGGTTCAACTAGTGTGACTCTAGTTGATTATCCTCACCAAATAAGGGTTGCATCCTATTATCTCATTCCAATCTCTAAGGAGATCCCCAAGCCACAAACACTCACAGTCCTTACATTGTGAAGCCCAAAGCACATCTTCTCACGCTTATAAATTTGGAAGGAAGATTCTGCGTGCCCTTCAAACACTCTCTTGTTCCTCTTTAACCAAATCGACCAGCACATGAAGTTCTGCTTATATTATCATCATAAATGATTACCGGGGATCTTTCAACTAAGCTTTAGCTTTACCTTCTTATTATAAAGCCTAGAACCCATCCATAAATTTCTTCTAATCATGCAACTACCATTTATCAATCTTTCAACCATTAAAAATTCATTAGTCATGATTTCTTATTCATTAAATCTTTGTTCCTACCAAAGTCCTGTTGAAATCTGCAACCCAATCTTTTACAATGTTCCAAAGCCTAAACTAACAGGTTTTTTTATTGGTTGGCAAGGCCACTTGGGCTGCTACTGCTACATGGGGCAAACCCGCACTACCACTGGTGGGGAGGGGCAAGCATCAACCCATTCCATTGGGGAATGCTTCCAAGGGGACTTGAAACCCCAACCTCTCCCTACACCTGGAGATGGTTTGGTTCCCTAAACTAACAGTTGAGGATGAGAAATATCAGAATTTTCTCCCTTGGGTCCTACATCACATCATGGCACAAGATCTGGAATATCTTTTTATAATTGAGCCACTCCTGGACCGCCCCATATTTGTTATGGTTGTTGTGCTTCAGCAAAAGGGGGCTATGTATCGTTGGTGTACTTGGGTGGTGTTTGTAAAGAATGGGAAAGATCTGCAGTCCTTGATCTTCCCCTAGTGAGCAGATTACCTGGAAATTAACTATTGCCTTCCACCTTGAAAAAAGAATGGCTACCCAGTAACAAGGTTCAGATTCTAACAGTTCTGGAAGAAACCATAGGTGCTTTGGTGATGCAGGATGGTCTATGAGATTAGCGCCACCTGTGGGTATGGGCCCAAAGTGTGCTGAATGTAGGGTGAAACAACCTAGAACGAGGCCCAAAAGATGACTAGTCTGAGGTAGGTTCAGTTCTGGAAATTCTGGGCAGCAACTAAGAAGCAATCATAACTCACTCTAGGCTAATCCAAATAAGCTGAAATTTCACAGGTTTATGGGTCTATAAAATAGGAGTTAGCCGACCAGAAATCAGGTCAAACAGAGAAGGAAAAGTATATAAACTGAGCAAAACTCAGATTTGAGTTTTGAATACCTGAACAGTATTACAGTGTAGAGCAAACAAGGGAAATCTCTAGGAACTTAAAAACACTCAATTATGCAAGAGAAACAATAGGGAATGAAAAGGAGTTTAGGCCTTTGGGAACTTATACAGTTGAAAGCCTTCACTATAGTGGGGCGATTTCAAGAAAACCCAGCAGGAGGCTGGTCTAGTTGTGAGCTTTAAACCTCTCCAAGTGCGGCCGCAGGAGTGGTGATGTAGCAGAACAGCACAGCCTTTTAGTCACTTGATAATCTTCAATCTAATCTTCCTTAGAGCAGTCGATGGTCACACTTCACAATAGCTCTCATTGGTTAATGTAGCAGCAAGTAAAGTTCACCAAGAGATAACAGAATGTAGATGAAACAATAGGGCAGTAGCACTCAACACAAGGTTCTTAACCTCCACTCAACGTACGAGTAAGGAGAAGGAATTTTCTTCTGTAAGAAAATTGTTCTCTATTTATTCAAATCTGCCAAATCATTTGGCACTAGGCCCTTTATGAAGTTTACAAGATTTTGGAGTTTAGAAACTCCTAGAAGAAATGGAAACTTACCTATTTTGAAACAGAAACTAACTTAAGAAACTTTTAAAACTCCTAAATATTTAGAGAGTAATATTAGAAGACTTCTATAGACTAAAGACTTGCTAAAATAAGAAAGATGCAAATACTATGCTAAATAGCAACTAAATCAACAACCAAAAAGGTGAGTCCTCTAGCTTTTGACCAGCCCCTTAAAACCCAAAAATAACCTTGGCTGTTTAGCCTTATTACAATCCATACCCAACCAACACATATTCCCACTAAAATCAAGCCAGAAGGGCAAGTTTTTCCCTTTAAAAAAGTGGGCTGAACATAAAAAGCGGGATTGCTCTAAAAAAACACAACCAACATCTTGGCACTATTGGCCTTATTACATGGACATATAAAATAAATGTTACCCCCTATAAGTCCCTTTCTAAACCACATAACATTGCATCTTCCATAAATCACTCCATGCGTGGACCCCACCAAGGCCAAGTATGGGCCCCACATTGCTCCCATGTCCTCATCACTAGCCCAAGTCGTTAAGCCAAAGGCCTACTGAAGGGCCCAAATCCTATCCAACCTGGCCTAATAGTCTCCCATGGGCCTTCACCACATTGTGCATTATTTGGCCTCCTTAAAGCTTTAAGCTAGAATTTTTATTTTATTTCTTATTATTTTTAAATGTTTTTTACTTTTTCTGTTAACTTTGTTGATTGCGATATGTTAGAAAACTTGGGATACGGGAGCCATTTTGTTCCTGCAGTGCAGCTACCCCAGGTCATCAAACATTTGAGACCAAAAGGCTTACTGCTATGTAGTATGTTCCCCAAGGTGCTGTGAATGACTTCTCCTAATCTTCTTCCGCGAGCTTGATCTGGTTGTAGTCTTTTAACCTTTACGTGGTTGTTTGACCAAATGGAATTGCTTACCTTGAGTGGGTTAAACTATGAACTTGGTCTTTGATGTCACTATTTCACTGAAAAATTACAAATTCTGACATGTTGGAGAACCCACAAGAATAGTCTGAGTTGACTGAGGGCTTTGATAGCTATGGCACTTTGGAATTTGGGTGGGTTCAACTAAACTTGGAGGGTTGGGCTATAAAGAATAATGAGGACTGTATGGTGGAATTTTGGGATGGCATGATAGGTGGATGGTACTATATGGTTAAAGAAGAAGCGGAAAGTGATTATGCTTCTCCTAAATTGAAAATTAAGGCTCCCTTAGGTTGTTCTTTTCTTATTATTCTTTTTGGAATAAGGGTTAAAACAACAGAGTTCTACTTGAGTTTTTGGTGGATAAACAATAATAGCACTCAGTTGATGTAGATAAAATCAAAAGGAATAGCACTGTAGGAAATGCAAGAAGAAAGACTGTATCAAATAGCTTCTAATTCTCTAATTCAATTGTCTAAAATCAATAACAAAACACCACACCTTTAGTATGCCCCTATTGCCTTTATATAGTTTTTGGGCAACTCCTAATCAAACTAGGGATTTGACAAATAACAACTATCAAAAATAATTTGACTCTCTTTTCTTATAGCAAGTAAGACTATTGACGGAGCCTGGAAGCGGCACGAATGATGTGCATGATGAACAAGAGAGGCGGCAGGTGAAATCGACAATTTTATCTGCAGGGATGAAGTGATTTATCCACCAGATGAGTTTATCTGTGGGAGAATGAATTTTATCCGCCCTGATAATTTGCTTTTATCCATGGGAGAACGATTTTTATCCATCAGATGTATTTTAATATTAGCCTGTTGTCTTCACGGAACCAAGGCAAAGGGACTAAGTTCAAGCCCGTTCCTTAGCGCAATGGAATGCCAAAGAGTTGAGGGCCCGTTCAAGTGCCTGCCAAAGATAAGACAAGTTGCTGAAGGATAGGATAAATTGCCGAAGGGAGCCAAGGAGACATTGCTCTTGGATGGAAAATCTTCATGCCAAGACCATCCACAACTTGTGGTCTTCTTATACCTAAGAGATCGACCAAGAAAATAAATATTTCATATATGTTGCAAAAGGTTCTTTACATCTACAAGACACCCCCTTATGGCCAATGAGGGGAGAAATTATCTACAAAGCCCACTAACTTGAGCATTAAATGCTTTGCACAAAAAAAACAAAATAAATTATTTCCTAGGAAGCTAGAAAATATAAAAATACATTTCCAATGTAGCTAAAGAGCATTTCCCATGCAATCAACTCCCCTTCCCATATTCCTTCTATTTCCAAGATAACCAACTCAAAGATTCTTCTAGAAGAGTAACAAAAAGCTAGAAACTCTTATAGTTTTTCCCACCACAACTCAACTAAGGATTTGTTGCATGAATTGATCCATGAACCAAATCCGGTCCAAAGGGCCAACCACCAACCCAACTCAACCCAAGGCTTGAGCTTCTTCTTCCGGTCCAATTTCTCCATGTAAGCTAGTGCAACCTGACCTACATCAACTGCCTTTTGAGCCTTTCCCAAGCAACCCATCAACTAAATCATACTCAAATCACTTCACAGTTTACATTAAGATATTCACTCATCTAATGTCCAAAGAAAAATTTCTACTAATACTCATCTTGCTTTATTGTCCCAAATCTAAGCTACTAACCCAATGGAAATCCAACTTCAAAGTAAAGTTGGACTAATGTAATCAATGGATGGACCATGTATGGGTGTTTTGGCTATACATATACTTCATTCTCCTGATCAATATGTCCATAATGAATTGACGATCCACCACTTGATCAACAAGACCAAGGCCGCTAAATTCAAATCAACTAGGCCTCTTATGAGGAGATTCATACTTACCAATGTCATGGGTATCACATGACAATGGTGATCAATGGTTATGATGGCCTCTATGATATCACCTACATTCCCCTTTGGTTGAAAAGAAACTGCCTTTAATTTTGGAGAGAATGTGAAACTTGGTTGTGACCAGTTGTAAAAATATTCCTCACTAGGGCCTCTCTTCTCTTTTGCCCAAGTATCCCATCCAGCCAGTGTGGTAGAAGAAGAATATTTTGGCCATCTTTCCGAACTAAGAAATTGTGAGCTCTGGCAGTGTTAAAAGACACTGGCATCAAACTACCTTGACCTCTCAAAAATTGAGTCACAAGTATTCATTTGGCTGACATAACGCATTACCTCATTCTTAAAACTTGCTAAAAGTAATATCCACGTCCATTATATTATAGATTTCTTCAGGATAACCAAAGTTAATTATTGCAATGCGAACCAGTTCTAGTCTTTGTTCCAGGTAAACCCATGGCATCAACCACAGCCTTAGACATCAAATTGACAGAATTACCATCATCATTAATGGTATGTATTGTCACTCCTTTGCTATATCAAAGTACGAGACCAGGCTGCCTAAAATCATATTCTCATGTAAGGTCGAGAGTTAAGAGGGCTCGTGGGTGTTCAAATCCATATTGCATTTACTGAAAGCCTATGAGGTGAGGAATCATCTTTCCTTGCCTTCCAAGACTTCTTTTTTACTTAGGACACATGAATGAAAAGTGGTTTCTCTCTGTTTTTCTAATTTGTACAACTTTCGATTTTTGGTCCACCAGCCTTGAGCAATCGAACCTTCTTTTCCTATCTCCTTGCATAATTGTTAGTGTCATTAACTATATAAATTGGGAAATTGATGTAGGATCATAAGGGGTAGTGAGTTCAGAGTTGGGGTTTAGAGGAAGTTTTAGAGGGTTCGGGTTTAAGGGTTAGGAGGGTTTAATAAGCTGGCTGTATTTATGAAGAGGGTCTGAGTTGTAGGAGAGAATTTAGAATTTTTGGATGTTTAGCCTTAATGTAATAGAGAATGCAAGGTTAGTTTGATGTTTGAGAAATTCTATAGACGAAATAAGCTGGTTGAGTGGATTATAGGGAGATTTAATGGTGGTTGATTGATATTTATGATGAAATCATGTGATTGATTGAATAAAGTTCTGAAATAGGTTAAAAATTGATGAAATTAAGGGTTTGGATGATTTAGGGTTGATATCAGTTGATTAGGGATGATTTAGGGTTGATGTAGATTGATTATGTAGATGAAACATCAATCGGTGGGTTATTTTTTCTACAATCAATTTCATTTGTTATCACAGAAGTAGATTCTCATAGTATTGTGTTGATGGATTATTAAAGCAGACTTTTGGAATTGAAGACTCAGATGACTTTTTTGTGTAGACTTTCATATTTGAGTGTTCAAATATTTTTCCTTGGATAACTGTCCTATTACATTGTTAGGTGAATTTAATGTGTTTTGTTTGTGGAGGTGAGCTTATGGTGGTTGAGAAGTAGACATCTATGTTCTAAAGTCTTCATCAACAAGTGAGAAGGAAGACTGGACTTTCCAATGTTTTTGGGTTCGAAGTATTTCCAGTTTGATTGGAGAGGTATCATGCCAATTTGTACCTGGCACACAATATGATGCCTGAAGAAAGGGCCTGACACACAAGATGTTGCCTGACAAAGGGTACTTTGATATATACAAAGGCATTTTTATTTACTATGTATTTTCCATAACACCCTTCTTTGACCTATGTGTATTTACTGAAACATCCTTTGTTAGGCATCGTGTCATGTGCGATTGGTACTGGCATGATATCTCTCTATTTTGATTGAAGATGATTCAAACCCAATTTATTTGGTATTTAGGAGCCTAATTTTCAGGATGGTGGCGAGTTAAAGGAAAAAAATATGATTTCACTTTCCATGGATGTGGGGGCATACGTTTATGGAAATCCTTCTCATGTCCTTGCACCCCTTTATTTGTTCAATAATAAGAGGAGAATTATTTATTTATTTATTTATTTTTTGACTCTCAAAGATTTCTACTGTTTCAAGGACGTGAGTCAAGATCACAACATGGGGGATAAGGGAGAAGTTCCAGAATACTAAAAAATGGAGAGTCTCACCATTTTGGAATTTAATACTAACAATTATCGTGTTTTCAATATGTAATGTGAAGGTTGTTGAAATGCCCACATTTTTTTAGGGAAAGTTTTCTGGATGGGTATCTTGACAATTGTGTGTTGGATTATATGGAGGGAACGAGATGCCCACATCTTTGAAAACGTTGGGATTGATCCCACCAAGTTGCCTGATGCTGTGATGGCTTTGTTCTTTTCTTGGTTGTCTCATAGTTTCCCTTTTCAAAAATGTAAAATATGTTATTCTTGAAGGTTGTTGAATCTCCCATGGATAATGCATGCTTTAGTGTTCTTTGCCTTCCTATCTTTGCCTACTAAAGTATTGATGTGTAGATTTTCATTGAATTAACTGTGGATGTTTTCTATGCATCTTGCAGATCCCACCCACAAGTGTACCGGTCATTGTACGAGAATACCGAAGAGAACACGTATGGATATAGAGTGGCCCAGCAACGCCCCCTTTCCATTACTGAAGCATGGCAATTTTTTAAATCTGTTTCCATACTGGAATTCGTCGTAATAGTCTATGATTATTTGGCTCAGATAATAAGACTTGAGAAATCTACATCATTTTAGGGTCCACCCGTCTTCTTTTCAAGTTTTGGAATAGTGTTTCATCCTGGTCAAATTTGCTGTTTTTTTTTTTTTTTGACCCGACTCAGTGAAGAGTGCGATTTCTTCGCCTCTCCGGGCAGTTTCGTGGATGCTCTATTTCTGTTGTAATCCAATCTCCCCACCCCCTCACAAACTTAAAATATTCTCAGTTCACAGGTTATTATTTGGTATCGTACGTACATGTAACATATTATCTTAGGGTTTTCTTCTTTTTAGTCATTTAATAATTTCCTTGATTAACTTTGTGTATGTGGCCGCTGCATGGTGCCTTCAATTCCGAGCACCATCAGATAACACCATTGGGGACTTGAAAGAGCTACCCTTTTTAAAAGTTACTTGAAAGAGTAAGTACCATGTGCATTTACCAGAATACCCTTTGCCATCTCGCACCAGTCCAGTTGGAGATGGGACTGAAAACACCCATTTTGGAAGACGAAAAACCCGTGTTTTTTGTTCATGCTACAAAAAACCATAGCAATGCCGGCTGGCCGTTTGCTTTGGGAATGCTAGCTTACCATTATCTGCTGGTCTCTGGACAGAGCGGAATGCTCGTGTGATCGATGGGGGTGAGGTATAGGACGGGACGATATCCTCTGAAACGTGAGTATTTACGCCAGGCCTGGAGCCACCATGTTCGATGGGGGTGAGGTATAGGACGGGATGATATCCTCTGCGACGTGAGCCCCATGATGGCTCCAGGCCCGTAAATACTCAAATTTTAGAGGATATCAACCCGTTGAGGACCACAGGATATCAGGCCTGCTAAGATGCGCTTTCATGAATATATCTTTGGGTGGGATGTCTGTTTATGGCTGATAGGGTTCGGCCCTTTTGTCGCATTTTTTTTTTTTTACTTTATAGATAAAAAATAGATTGATAAAAAATAAAATAAAAAATTGTACAATTTGCCAAAGGCAGATCTTTGCTCTTAACTAATATAACAAAAGAGAGCCCTAAAACCAACTGGCTTTAGGTTTCCATGCCTCTAAAATGATACCAATTTGTGCCTTTTTACTCTACTGCATGCATCCAACCAAACGCTGATGAGCTTTTAGTCCTCGCAGTGCCAAGGAAAGAGCCTCTCCCACATATTATCCTGCTGGAATCAAAGCGGCCATAGGAAACATGGATTTGCCCAACAGTTGACCTGATTCCAAATGCAGTGGGTGAGCCAATGAGACCATGGGTTTGAGAAGTGAATGCAGGATAAGTCTACTTCCTCGGAGTGCCTTTGGAGCACAAATCTGGAGATAAAGAGCAGGAGCTTAGTTATCAACAAAGGCATTCACCAGGATGATGAAACACAGAGAAAACAAAGAAGAAAAGGAAAAGGAGTCAACATAGGAACACCCCACCCGCAACCAACGGCTACAGCAAAATCCAAGCATAAGATCCATCTCAAATCTCATGCCACTCAGCCTCCACAAAGCTCGGGGAAATAGAAATCCAATTCCAGAGGCTCATACACCAACCCATAAGACGATCAGAAAGAGACAACTTCCCTAAAAAAATTTGGAGGTTCCTTTCCTTCCGAACAGTCCAACAAATAGCCCCAAAATGAAACTTCCACATTATCTAAAGAACAAACCCCTAAAGCCAATGCCAACCACCCAGAAATATGGTCTCTAAATGATTGCAGGAAGATCCAAGCAACCAAAAGATGGGTGAGAAAGAAAACCCAAAATTTCCTAACCACCTGCTGGATATAAAGGTGATCTACCGACTCATACCAAAAAACGCATCTATTAGCCAAGTTCCACCCCTGGCTCTTAAGATGATTGAGAGTAAGAATTTTATCTAGAAAGGAAGATGGGATCCCTCAAGTCCAAACGCCCTTAAAAGAATTGGAAGCATAACCATCACCACCCAAGCCTCCTTAAATTTAGTAGAACAATGACCATTTTTATTAAGACCCTACAATCTCCTACCCCTAACCCTAGGCACGCCAACCAAAAATTCTCCAACTGACTCAACAACCTCAACCAATCCAACCATTCCCAATCATCAAGATTACTACTTAATTTAGGACACCAAGCTGTGAATCTCACAGACAATGCTAGGAAACTCAAACCTTAAGTGGGGAGCTACCACACCAAGAGTCCACCCAAAAACGGGTCTCCTCACCCAACCTCACACCAAACCTAAGGAACTTCTGAAATTGAGCCATCCCTTTCATAATAGACTTCCAGATACCACACCATGGGGGCCGCTAACCTCCTTCGGATCCTACCCAAAATTACAACCATAATTGGCATTAATCACCTCATCCATAAACTCTCTCTTCACCAAACCTCTAGAGCCATTTACCAAGAAAGGGTTAATTATGAATACTTAAACTTCCAAATCTCAAGACCCCCATCATCCAAAGGGCAACAAACAGACTTCCAATCAAAAAGGTGAAATCTACAATGATCGTCTTTCAGTTTTGTGAGATCTTAAAGTACAAAAATCATTTTCTTTTTTGAAAGATCTTGGAAATTCTCTCTAGATTTTCTAAGAAACATCAGTGAGGAAGGATAACCCATATTCATCATCATAAATAAATAAAAAAATAATATAATAAAGGAAGGTTAGCGCATAAACTGCTTGAAATGAAAAAATATGGAATTTTATTCTGATGAAGTTTCTCATTACAAGACCCAGTGATTCAGGTGCAGTAAAGGTACAACTATCAGTCAACTGGAAAATTGGGTGCATTCAGGTGCAGAAAAGGTACAACTATCAATCAACTGAAAATTTGAGTGCTTGTCTACTCCATTGGTCTGTAGGCATCACCTTTGCTAGTCGTGGGAGTAATAACCGCAAGAATAACAAAACCACCCAAAACAACAATCAAGATACCCATAGAGTTTACTAACAAAGCCTCAGTCGAGTAGCGTGATATTACTTGATTGCTTTGAAGGAATGTGGCCTTCTCTAAGATACCAGTAACAGCAGTAGCAACAGCAAGGGCATATATGTATACCCCAAAGAATACGTGCCATGGCAGCAAGGAAGCTCTGCTGTTTCTTGCACCACCAGGATACCAGAAGGTTGCAAATCCAGTGCCCCACTGTGCCAAACAAGAAATTGCAGATATTCAATAAAATGAATGTTGGAACATAGTCATGCTTGAGAAAAAGAACATACATGTAAAGGAAAACTAGTATATTTAATAACAGACCTGGATGCCAAATAGGAATAGACAAGCTAGACCCAGCCACGAATGCAGACTGTAGAAGTTGTCAATGTTCTTCTCATTGTGGAATTTCAAAGCAGCCCATACACCGATAACACTCAAACAGAATGCAAGAAATTGTAGTATAAGATGCACTGCCTTTCTGAAACTTTTTGTTCCTGAGACTGTTTTGTATGCTAGCATGGCTGCAGTGACCCAATACTGAGCATAAGGACAGATTTAGAGAAAATTTCCTCAAAACAGGTTGATATTTGGTAAATACAACAAACTCAAATTACATATTTCATTTAGTCAACTTCTTGGTAAAGGAAATCCTGTATATATATTTGGATGGCCTAAAAGCAAACACGCAAATAATTAACCTTTTTATTTGCTCATGAAATGTTAAAAAAGGAGGAGAAATGTTTGATGCAAGAAGGCAATGAAAATCAAGGACCTGCTGTGTTCATAAGTCACATAAATTTATGGATTTTAAGCTAGCTTATGGAGCAGAATACAATGAAAAAACGACTCTTCCTCGATATTAAAAATTAAGAGACTCTGTTCAATTCCAACAAGGCAGAATAACTTGTGAAATGGACAAACTAGTATATTGGCAGTTAGAATTGCAAAAGTAATTAAATCCACGAAGGACATCATATGAGCCAATATTAATTGCAAAGCAAGTCCAGGTGACACAGAAGCCAAAAAGAATGCCATTTTATGAAACTTATGCATCCATGGGGTAGATATCACATGTTAACTTCCTCTCTCATTAGAGCTGTGTGGAATTCAACCATATATAGGTGGAGGTCAATTAGAGTGTACATTGTTGTTTTAATAATGGTTCACAATGACATCAGCTGTCTGTCTGTGATGTAAACAAACTGTAGATAAAAGATCCCAAAATGATCCTTGTTTATCATCCTGAAGTGTGACTAGATTGACCACTATATATGTAAACACCAGTTGTGAAGCATTTATCAGTCTTATTGACTGCCAAATTGGCATCCAAAAGTTCAAGACGTGTGATCTTAATTAAGGACAGCCTATGCTTAAACCAAGGGAAAAACAATTAGCCTGCCAATAGACTACTAAATTATATACCTTTACATTCAAGTCACAGCATTGATGGGGGGGGGGGGATATAAGGTTGGAAAAAATAAAAGCAATATCCCAAGAGTCTTCAAACCATAATAGCATTCCTCGGGCAACTGATTGGCCAAGATGCTGAAAAGTTGCATATTTATCATCAGCTATATGAAGTCAACAAATTTATACCACCAACACACTTTTTTTTTTTTTGTTGAAAGGTAATGCGATCATTTATTGAAATTAAAAAGAAAACATGCCCAAGGCTTACAAAAAAAGGAAATCACCGGGAAGGTGATAACCATCTAAATGCAAAAACAAGAGATAAACTAAAAACCCCATAACTCTAGCCAATTAGGATTCCTCCTTCCAAATATCAAACCATTCCTTTTCGTCAAAGGATCCCACTACCGATAGCCACTCAAGAAGCATATTAATATAAAAACAGAATCACCAACACACATAATTGCTATAAAAACGGAATTTACATTAATTGACATTTTATTCACATAATTTTTCTAAAATGCAACTCTTGTTTGTCTAGATCTAACTAAGATTGTCATATTTAAAATTGACTTCATTCTTATATTGATGAGGTTTTTACTCATATAAAACAAACTTCTTTGCTAATTTCTTTTTTTTCTTTGTTTGCTTAATTAGGACAAGGCATGCAGACATAATATTAGAATTAGGTTGACCAAGTTCCTAATTAAGCTTACCTTTGCTTCTGAATAATGATATTGTGCAAGTAAATCGAGCTTTGTAGAAATCACACAGCTATTCTTATGTTTTTATTTGATAATTTGCTTATAGTAGCCATGTTTATTGGGGTTACGTTGATTGGGTTTTGGATCAAATGGGTTTTGGGGTAAAATGGAGGAATTTGATGAAGATTTGCATTTCGTCCCTGTCCTTTTCGGTCTTGGTGAATGGACCTCCCAAAGGTTATTTCAAAGGCAGTCGGGGTCTTAGACAAGGTGACCCATTATCTCCTTATTTGTTCATTATGGTTGCAGATCTCTTAGGTAGAATGGTGGCCAAGGCAGAATCGGTGGGTCTCGTATAAGGGTTCCCAATTAGGGGAGGTTTGTCGATTCCTTTTATCCAGTTTGCGGATGATTCTTTCTTCATGATGAAAACGGATTTGGAAGGTTTGCAAAACTTGAGATGTATGTTGTTGATTATGGAGACAACAGGCTTAAAATTGAATTGGAGTAAATCCACCTTAAGCCTGGTGGGAAGTATATCCAATGTAGGGAGTCTTGCAACAGTGTTTGATTGTGACGTGGAGTCCTTGCCGATTAACTATCTAGGTCTTCCCCTTGGGGCGAAATCATCTTCGGTTATTTGGAATCCAGTTACAAAGAGAATGAGTAGAAAGTTCCCTGGTTGGAAATGGCAGTATCTCTCAAAAAGGGGGGAGATTGGTTTTGCTCAGAAGTGTTCTTGCAAGTGTGCCCATTTATTTCTTATTTTTATTTCAGGCTCCTAAGTTGGTTATCAACCATCTGGAGAGATTCATGAGGGATTTCCTGTGGGGTTCTTCTATGGGGAAGAAGATTCATTGGGTTGGTTGGAAGGATGTTGGAAAGCCAGTGTCACATGAAGGTCTGGGTTTACGATCTTTGGAGATTTCCAATTAAGTGCTGCTCAATAAATGGATGTGGAGGTTCGGTGTGGAAAGAAATGTTGTGTGGAGGCGGCTTGTGGTAGCCAAGTTTGGGGAAGCTTTGCATGGGTGGACAAGCGGTTCTCTGGAGGGGGCCAGGGGGTGTGGGGTTTGGTTGAATATTTGCAAAGGAGAGGAAAGCTTTTTCCGGTTAGTCAGGTTTAAAATCAACAACGGTGAGCAGGTTCTTTTTGGCATGATCCTTAGTGTGAAAGGGGGTCATTGGCTAGCATTTTTCCATCGCTACAGCCTTGCGGAAAGAAAATGGGGGTCGGTGAAAGATCATATGATTAGATTTAGAGTGTTTTGTTCTTGGAATATTCAACCAAGAAGAAACCTAAATGATTGGGAGATAGAGGGGATGGAGAGATTATTGGGGCTGTTGGATTGCTATTGTCTCGGGGATATGGATCTGCCGGATGAGATGATTGGAGTTTGGATGAAGAGAAGGGCTTCACTGTCAAATCTATGTGCGAGAGGTGCCCCTCTATTCAGATCCCCTTTCCTGGTGCGAGGTGCCCCTCTATTCAGATCCCCTTTCCTGGTGAGTGTGTCTGGAATTCGCATATGCAGACAAAAGCTTCTTTTTTTTTATGGGAGCTATGGTGGAACATGATTCCAACAATTGACAATCTGATCAGGAGAGGAATGCTCCTCCCTAATTGGTGTTGCTTATGTAAAGTCGATGTGGAATCAACAAGTCATACTTTTTTGCATTGGTCATGGACTAATTTGTTCTAGAATTAATTCATAGGTAAATTCAAGGTAAATTAGGTTTAGCTGAGGGCGATTAGGGATCTTCTCTCATGCTGGCCGAAGCAAGCCCTCATTTCTGGGAGAAGTATTAACAGGGAGATGTGGCTGTTGGTGTTGACAACGATTTTTGGGGCTATTTGGGAGGAGCGCAATAGGAGAACTTTTGATGACGTCGCTAGGGAGCCCTGCAACATTCTTGATGATATCCTTGTGAGAATTTATGGTTGGCTGTTCCTGATGCAATCAAGGGAAGCCCCTCCATTCAGATCTTGGATCTTCGAATGGGATTCTTTCTTATTGTAGGCATTATGGGTCTTTGTTAGTTTGTTAGTTGGCTCTTTCTCTTCTTTTTTTGAGCATTTCTCATGTTGTGTTGTCTTTTTCTTTTAATAAATTACCTTATTTGCCTAAAAAAAAACAGCCATGTTTATTAAATTGAAGGGAAGCTAAATTAAGTAATACGGTAGAGGAGAAATTTGGGAGAATTATTTTGATGAGGAATTGCCAAGAATGAGGAATGCTACTAGAGTACAACAACAACAACAACAACAACAAACAGCCTTATCCCAACTATTTGGGGTCGGCTACATGAATCCTGTTCCGC
>JAOXJP010283998.1:0-19289 GCA_025762735.1 Platanus orientalis | reverse complement strand
TGGTAGTCATTTGTGTAATGATTGGTAATCATTTGTTTATTTATATGATTTATTTGTACATAAATTAAATGCTTTATCTAGTTATATGAGTCATGAGTGTGTAATCATGCTCAAAATAGATTGAAATTTTCATAGCAGTTCATGCCGAAATTTTCATAAATTTTTCAATATTTCGAAACATTCTAGCGAAATTTCCCTGGAATTTCCATAAATCGTCATGGCGAAAAATCAATCAAAATCGAAATTTTGAACCTTGGTTAGGATCTTCGTGGACGCCCTCCAAATTCTCAGGCTCAAATCCGTACGTTCCCTAGAGGCCACGAAGGGGGTCGCTTTGGGAACAGTCATTCTAGTGCGCATTCTGTGACCACAACTCCATCTGTTGAGCCTCTAATTGCTGATTATTTTACTCCCACTATGTCTTATGGGATCTTGTCTCGTGAGGAGGTTGAAGCATTTCGCCGATTCGTGCCCTAACTAGATCATCATCCTACAGCTTCCACTTCATCTATTGTTCATTCAGGAATCTCTGTTACTACTCTTAATGCTTCATGTTCTACTACGTCTAACTCCTGGGTTATTGATTCTAGAGCTTCACATCATATAACTGGTATGTCGTCTTTGTTTTCCTCTTATCATGTATGTTCAAGTAGGGATAAGGTTCGTATTGCATTCGGATCTTATTCCTCTATTGCTGGTAAAGGTGACATCATCGCGAGTCCATCTTTGCATCTATCTTTGGATGTTCCTAATTTTTCACTTAATCTCTTATCTATCAGTTATATTACCAAGTCTCTTAACTATAGTGTCACATTTTTTCCATCCCATTGTCTGCTTCAGGATTTGGCAATGAGGAGAACGATTGGCCAGGGGTTTGAGAATGATGGATTCTACCTGTTAGATATGTCATCAACGGTTGTTTATCAGTTTGTTTAAACAATTGGTCAGGGGTTTGAGAAGGATGGACTCTACAGCACCTAAGACTTCAAATAAGAGCAATCTTGAAGAGTTATTTCAATGGCATAACAGATTAGGCCACATATCTTTTCTTTTACTTCAAAAAATGTTTCCTCAGTTTGTTTCTTATGGTTTCAAGTTGCATTGTGAGCCATATAAACTAGCAAAACACTGTCGTGCAATTTATCCTATCAGTAATAAGAGAAGTTCTTCTCTATTTGCAATTGTGCATTCTGATGTATGGGAACCTTCCCTTCCTGTGTCTTTGTTTGGATTTCGTTATTTCGTAACATTTGTTAATGATTACAATAGGACTACATGGGTATACCTGTTAAAAGCCAAGAGTGATGTTTTCTCTACTGCAAAATTGTTTATTCAATTGGTTCATACTTAGTTTGATACCAAAGTGAGAGTCTTTCGGTCAAATAATGGGGGGAGTACTTATCTGGAAGCTTTACTTCCTTTTTTTAATGAGTTTGGTATTATCCATTAGACTACGTGTCTAGGTACTACATAGCATAATGGCATTGCAAAGAGGAAAAACCGTCTTTTACTAGAAATAACTTGGGCACTCCTGTTCACCATGAATGTACCAAAGACATTCTGGTCTAAAGCATTGCAGACTACAACTTTTTCAATGAACCACATGCCATCTCGGTTACTCCAATTTAAAACTCCGCTTAAGCTCATCTCTCCATCCACTCATTTGTTACCTCTTCCTCCAAAAACCTTTGGTTGTATATGTTTTGTTCACATCTCCAAATCCAAATATACCAAGTTGGATCCTAAAGCCCTCAAATGTATATTTCATGGGATATGTTGCAAATCAAAAGGGATACAAGTGTTACCATCCTACTTGGCGGTGCATGGTATCACAGAAGACTTCTTCTCTCCAGGGGGAGAATGGTGGTGTACAGGAAGAGATGCCTTTTGTTTCACCCTTTCCCATTCCATCTTCTTTGTTTAATGATCGTGGTAGTCCTACAAATGTTGATGTTTAGGGGGAAGAAGTGGTACAAAAAAAGGAAAATGCTGGTACTCAGGATGGGAAAGAGTTACGAGAGTACTCAAGGAAAGGGAAAGAGAAGGTGTAAGAAGGATAATAGAGTCAAGATGAAGTGCCATCTCAGACTCCCAGTCAAGAGATCTCTTCCGCTCCTATCCCTTAAACAAGTATTGCTCCTACTCCTAGTATTCATCATTCAAATTCGTCTCTTAATGATATGAATATTCCTATTGCTATTTGTAAGGGTGTGAGATCTTGCACCCAATATCCTATTTCTAACTTTGTTTCTCTGAGTCATTTGTCCCCATCTTTTCATAGTTTCTCTTCTTCCTTGTCTTCAATTTCAATACCCAAGAATGTGTCAAAAGCATTATCACAACCACAGTGGAAAGCTGTCATAGAGGAAGAGATGAGAGCACTTGGAAAAAACCATACATGGGAAATGGTCAACCTTACACAAGGTAAAGAACATGTTGGATGCAAGTGGGTGTTTACTATAAAGTATAAAACAGATGTTACTATGAAAAGATACAAAGCTAGACTGGTTGCAAAAGGATATACTCAATTGTATGGGATTGATTACCAGGAGACATTTGCACCGGTTGCCAAAATGAACTCAGTTAGAGTACTTATTTCGCTTGCTGCTACACATCACCGGTTTTTACACCAGTTTGATGTAAAGAATGCATTTTTGAATGATGACCTTAAAGAAGTATACATGGAGCCTCCACCTGGTTTTCGACATCTAGAAGACAAAGAGAAAGTTTGTATGTTAAAAAAGGCCTTATACAGTTTAAAGTAGTCTCTTAGGGCTTGGTTTGAGAGATTCAGAAACTAGCTATGTTAAAGAATGGGTACGTTCAATGTCAAAGTGATCACACCTTATTTGTAAAGCGAGGACAAGGGAAACTTACAGCCCTAAGTGTTTATGTTGACGACATAGTAGTGACCGGCAATGATGAAATAAAGGTGAAGCAGTTGAAAACAAAACTAGCAAAAGAATTTGAAATTAAGGATTTTGGTCAGTTGAGGTACTTCTTAGGTATTGAGGTGGCAAGGTAAAAAGGTGGCATTTTTTGTCACAAAAAAAAGTATATACTTGACCTCCTACGAGAGACACGAATGCTTGGATGTAAACCAGTTGTTGTCCTACTGACCCCAATCAGACTCAAGGGAGACCCCGATGATCATCTCATCGATGCTGGGAGATATCAAGGCTTAGTGGGACGTCTTACTTACTTGTCACTGACTAGACCTGATATTGCTTACACAATTGGTGTTGTCAGTCAGTTTATACATGCTCTCACCGTAGCGCATATGGAAAGGGTGCCCACGAAAAGGGATACTCTATTCTTCTCGTAAACATAATTAAGGCCTATACTGATGCAGAATGGGCAAGTTCCGTTACTGATAGACAATCCACCTCAGGGTATTGTACCTTCGTAGGAGGAAACTTGGTCACTTGGAAAAGTAAGAAGCAAACCGTAGTTACTTGATCTAATGCCAAAGTAGAGTTTAGATCTATAGCTCATGGTATATGTGAGCTTTTGTGGCTTAAGTGATTACTGACAGAGTTGGGAGTGCAAGTTCCTCATCCTATGTCATTGTATTGTGACAACAAGGCATCAATAAGTATAGGTCATCATCTAGTTTAGCATGACAGGACCAAACATATTGAAGTGGATTGACATTTCATAAAAGAGAAACTTCAATGGGGATGGATTTGTACTCACTTTGTGAGGACTTAAGACCAATTGGCAGATGTTTAGACAAAGGGGTTAAATGGTGTTCAGTTCCATTAAGTTGTAAGCAAGCTGGGAATTGAGAGACATCAATTCTCTAGCTTGAGGGGGAGTGTAGACAGATATGAAGTTATAAGTGTCATAGTGCCAGTATGTCTATTGTATACATAACCTTTACGTATTATATACGGTATATGGTCAGAATAAGTATTTAAATAATATCGGTAGTGTGTAGAAGGATACACACGATTTCCCTAAATCATTTTATTTCTCTCTCTCCTTCTTCCTCTTCTTTTCTCCTTTCTTCTTTGTTTTTTATCAATACAATTGCCAGCTCAGCCATCATCCCCAAATTAAGGAGCCTCGCAACCTCAACATTTGATTCCATAAATAAGACCTTTGAGCCCTCATCAATCATTCTCATCCTAACCATTGTCCTCCTGTTTGACACTTCACAACTCTTCCAACAACCAGCCTCCCAAAATGGCCACCCGCTTTGCCGAGAGCAGACAATAGCCCTTTTCCATATCCCCATATCCTCACCCTTGCAATACAGCGGCTTTATCACCAAATAACCTCCCACCTTCACAATTTCACCTGCAATACTCAGCATGTCAATGAGACCATCATCGTCCACTGGAAGAGTACAATCCAAGCAACCAAACCTTTACTAACGTCAATCGTCCTAAGTCCTCATGCATATCAAACCTCTTTCCCTCAAAACCATCGACGCCTGAGAAGACTTCCAGGTCTCTCCACCATCAGCCATCTATTGATTTTGAATCCCTTGACGATTACCACAGCCCTTTCCTTACCGTCCCCATCAATCTCCGACATCAACATGAAACGACCTCGTTGATTCTCCTTCCTCCTCAACAGCAAGACCTTATATTTCAGCCACTTTTCTTTTGGCCTAACCTTTGGGTGTTCAAATATCATCTGTTTTGACTTTATTTTGGTGTCAATTGAAAGGTTGTAAAGTTACCTTTCAATAAGATCATGATCTTGCAAATCCAAGGTAATTTGTGGAAGTTATGTCCAAATTATTGGCAGGCGGGTATTCATTTTATGACAGGATTTATCTATTTTGAAGTTTTATTGTTCTTAAGATTTTTTTTAGACAATATCATAGCAGTTATGGTTTGATTAGGATTAGTCATATAGAGTATTCTATAAATAAGGTTTAGATCTGTGTAATTGAGAAGTAAAAATTGAGTTATTTTATGAATAAAATTCTGATTTTTTCTTTTAAAGAATTTTTCTTGTTTCTGAGTTTCTTGATATTCTTTATTGTTCCTTTTTTCTATTATTAGAATAAGAGAATTCATTAAAGCAAAAGAAGAGGACGAGAAGTCACCCACCCAAAAGAACAAGACCAACTATACAAAGCCAGAGCATGAAAGGCACAAAAAAACTGGCTACAGGCCACAAAAATCAATAACCCACCCACATCTTTACAAAATATCCAAATTACATATAACCCTGTTCTTATTTATTCTTCCCTTGTTTATGATATTTATTTAGGAGAAGTTCAAGATCAACCATTGACCACAACCTTAAACATTCTTGAATCCTTTTCACTTACGCATATCAACCTCATATCAAACCCTAATAGTTTCTGCCAAACAAAAACCTTTTCTAGTGGGCCCATAACCCTTATATTCAAAACCCTGCAGATTTGTCTACATCATGGGTAGAGTTAAATGAGAAATGAAACTGATGGACTCAACATGGATCATCAGTACTAAAGAAAAAATCCTTGGCACTAATGTACAATTTCAATTCCCCATAGTGTTAAAGCATAAAAGATGTAGTAGAACACACAAAATATAAATATGCATGCTAAATGCATTATGTGTTTCAAACTTCAAGTCTTCAAGCAACAGATGTTAATAAGGTCAAGGTAATGCTCTCCCATTAGGTACTCTATAGATTTGTCATGCCTTTGACCAGATTGATTGGTGTAGGTAGCACCCTCCTTGTTAATATGACCAATATAAACTTTGATGGTATCTTTTGGGATTCCAAATCCTTTCAATATTGGTGAATTATGTAGAGATTCACAAGGGAGAACATTGTTTCTTTTCTAAGGCACAAATGAAGTAGTTGATTTCAGAAAAAAACACAATCTCTCACTCTCCTCCATGGTTTAGACTAAAGACCTAAACATTGTTATATGTGGTGGAAATCGACTCTTGTAATGCTATAAGTTGGGGAAAGGGGGAAAAAGGTACTTGGAGACCATCTCACTTTGTAGAAGAAATTCAGGCCACTGCCATCCATGAACTTCTCCTTGTCATGCATTCCAAGGTCGTGAATGCATTAGCGAATGACCTAGCAACTTCTTCTTGTGTTTTCATTCCCCTCCTCTTTTTAGTTTATAAATAATAATTTTTTTACCAATCAAACAAAAAGATAGATGAAGCAAATATCAGCAAAAGGAATCATTTCCCTTCCACTAATATGCAAAAACATGAAAGAGAAAAGAGCATTCAAAGCAGAACCTTTTCTTTTCTTTCGAAAGATAAAGAAAATTCCACATTACCTTTCCTCTTTGAAAAGGTGTCTTCTTGCCCTGTAAAGAGAAGTCTCAGTTAGTGTTGGGTGGTCTCCAAAAAGCTTTATTTTCCCAGTCTCTGCCATAGCTTTGACAAACACCTGCAAATATCTCCAAATGTCCAGTAGAGTGACATGATTTGTGGCAGAATAACAATCATATATAAGATTTTATTTTATCTTGAGCACATGCTTGGGGAATTACATAATAGTATAATACCCATCAGGTAGACAATAAGGATGATCAACTGATGGCACAGTGAAATATGGGTAGGCCTATCTAGGAGATTGTCAATACCAACATTGATCCATTTGGAAGATCCTAAGTTTCTATGCATGATTACCTAATTCCCTGAAACAGCAGCAAACTGAATTGGTTTGGCAAATTATGTAGCTAAATTAAGCAATTTTTGGTATGATTGCAACCGTGTAAATCAAACCAAACTACAAACAGGTAACTGCTAGCCTGACTATTTAATTAGTATTTACTGTGCCATTCCAAAGACTCTGTACTGATCCATGAAAACGGATTAGATTGGCCAGTTAGAATCACCTAAAGAAAATTTGGACTAGGAGAGATCTCCCAAGTGGGACAACCCTTGCATGTGCACCATGTGTATCACTGTGCCAGTACAGTCTACCAGGAGTAGCTTCATTTATTCATTTTACATTTTTTTTTTTTTTGGAACTCACCGTTTCAACATCTGGACGCCGCCTTTGCCACCTGGACCATTGTTCCTTGTCTGGCTTTCTCCAGTTCCACCACAGTTCTTCACTTGAGAGAGGCTCCTCAATTGAATTCTTCACTTTTGGGTCAATGAACGGGTGAGGGTGTCCAAGTTTCTTGTTTAAATCATAATCACTGATATTCTCTTCCTCAGGTTCTGCCTGATAAACAACATATTCCGTGGAGGTGTCCTTAGGCTCCTCTAAAACATCATTTGAAGTTTCGATAACCCCTGGATCGCTTGAATCTACAATTAGTTCTGAAGATTCCACAGCACCTACACCTGCTTTATACTTTTTCCTTCTGCTTCCAGGATTTTTCCCATATGATGGTATCCCTTTGGACTTACCAGTTGGTTCAGGAGCCCTGGCAGCCTTAACACGGCTAGCTGTGCCTTCAGGCCAGTACTCCTGCCCAGGAATACTTGCACGAGCACCGGAGGCTGGCTCAAGCTGTCCAGATGTGGAGTCCATATAACTATAGTATGGGGGACACTCAACAGATAGAGGATCAAAAGAGCCATCCTTCTTTGCACACTTTACATAAGGAATTAAGCTGGCCCTCCTTCCAAGTAGATTACTGTTCAATCCAACCATAACTCGCACCCTTCTGGCTCGGAATGAACCTATAAAAGATGTCTGGGGGGTTTCAAGAAAAACATATATGTACTTATCAGCCATCAGTTACAGCTACAGGAGGAATACTTGAGTCAGGCTAAGAAGATGGGAAAGAGCCTTCATCCCTGTGCTTCTCCATAGGTGTCATGCACAGCCAGTGGGTTGGGGCCCACCATTCAGTGAATACACCAAGAAAGACTTGGATAAAATCTACCCAATCAAGTGACCAAAATAATCCGATCTACTCTATTCTAGACAAACAGAAAAGTATGATGAGTCGTTCATTAAAAATATCTACAGAGATTGAATGTTTAAGTTCATTGACAGGCCAGCCCTGTATCTAGAAAATATCCTTGGTGGGTTTTACCAGTTGGTGGGCCCATCCCAGCCCCAAGATTTATGCCAAACGTAGCAAGAGGCTGGGAGGACTAGCTCTCCAGTATCTTCTTTGTGACTCAAGTACTCCCGGATTGGTATTAAATGAAAGAGATCAAATAGTAAAAGTAAACAAATTTCACACAGATTCCATAACTTGAACCATCCTTAAGTAAGAGTTGCACAAAACATAATTATCTATAGCAATTAAAAAAATGTGAGCATGCTTAATTCACAGGAAAAAATAATTTATTTCGCTATGATTATGCTCTTTTGTTGTACATGTCAGTAAGGAAAACAGGGATTTACTCAGGGGAGATGGTTTTTAATGACATAACCCACAAGAATGATTCATGAATTTCATCTGTGAAAGAATATGCCAGTTTTCTCTGATGAAAAGTAGACAACCAACAGCTTCCCAAGTTCACAGAAATGAATAAGCAGATGAATACATAAATCTTCTATTGCTATCTTTTACATTCAATCATAGCAAAGAAGTAAACAAGGGAGCCAAATTTTATATCATGCTCATTCACCTCGTATTAAGAAAATTTTGGTCCTTCAGATTCAAGAGTGTTCACCTAATCCAAAAAAATTAACTATTTAACTATCTTCTCCCTATTTTCTTATAATTGATGATTTTATTGAAAGATTACTTGTTATCTTTTTTACATTTTTGAACTTTTTGTGCTACTTTTTTTTTTTTTTAACAGTAAGATGATAATTCATTAACAAAATAAGAAAAGAACAACAGGAAAGATTCACCGGTGCTGAACCGCAAAGAAGCAAGAGGAAAAAAACGAAACAAAAAAACAAGAAAGGCCCCAACAAGCGGAGCAACCCAAGCCCTGAAATAAGGAAAGAATCAACCCAGGTCCCATAGAGAAGACCAATGGCCCTCATTAAAATCCTGACCAATAGAGAAACACTCAAGCATGAGAGAGTGATGTCACGTCCTAGGTGTCAGATGAAGGCTAATATTGTAGGGAATTCTAGAGAGTTCTAGAAGGTTCTAGAGAGCTCTAGAGTATAGAAGACTATAAGGTTCTAGAATATTGTGGAGGTATATATTGTGTTCAAGAGGAGTCTAAATGTTTCTAGAAGGTTCTAGAAGATAAGAGAATATTCCAGAAATATGTGAATTCTAGAAGGCACTAGGGTAATAAGGAAGGCCCTAGAGAATTCTAGGGAGGGTTCTAGAGTTTTCTACAACAAGATTTGTTGTAAGAGTATTCTAGAAACCATGGGATGTATGACATATATGTAAGGATCTTAGGCCAACAAGGGGGCCATGGGGGTCTATATGAAGGGATGGCCCCCTCATTTGCAAACCATCCTCAACAACTTCAAGAGCTCTCAAGTCTTGTACATGCCTTTGTGAGTGAGCAACAAAATTATCCGTCCCTCCCTCGTGAGTGTGTTTCTAGCTTTCTTCATACTCTTAAGTGTGGGCTATTGGGCTAAGCTAATTTGTCTACTAGTTGGGAATAGTTGAGTGCTGCACAGCATAAGGATTGGTCAAGGCTAAGTCCGTGACAGTTAGCTCTCCTACATATGGTCTCCTGAGGATTGTCCTTGTTGAAAATTCTACAGTTCCTCCATCCAAAAACTCCAACAATGGCTCACAAAAGAAGATTCCAAATAACTTTAAGACCCCTGCCTGATCCTGATAGATGCCACCATGAGATTAGCCCTTTAAAATTTAAGGGAAATACCACAAAATGCCCAGTCAGGATAGAAAGAAATGCCACTTTGCTTATCACCAGGCAATGAACGAATAGGTGATTGATTGATTCCTCATCCTTAAGGTACATTAAATATCGATTGGCCAAATTCCATCCCCTGCTCTTTAGGCTCTCTCTGTTTCATGGGAATTGCCCGGAAAAGGAAAACCCCAGAAACCCGCCTAGGATTCAAACTCAATGGGAAAAAGAATCAAAGTTGCATTTTCATTCCGATTATTGTCTGATACAACATGGATTACTTGACAACTTTCACGCTGCTTTTCTTTTCCAAGCATCTGATTAATGGGAAAGATGCAGAAAAACAAGAGCCAGTCCACCAAAGACATCAGCAACAATCCAGCAGTATCCCAACAGTAGCTTACAATTATCCATCTTAGTCCACGGAACTTCCTTGAACTGTAGCCAGTATCCTAGCAATAGATCCTGATCCGATTTAGTTGGGCAGAGGAAAACTTCCCCATCTCTTCAAACTCCATTAGAGAAGCTCTGGTTGAGATTGTTAAACAAGGCCAAGTTCCTACAGTCAAGGGTCTGCCCAAGTAAAAATAAAAGTAAAAGCAATGGCAAGAACACAGATGACAACCACACTAGCAATAATAAGCATAAGCAAAAATGTATTGCTGGATTCATTGTATCCTCCGTACTGATTCACCCAAGAATAAATATGCCTCACAAATTCAGTTTTAAAAGAATTCTAAAAAATAATAATATCTTAAATTATCAAAAAAAAGAAAATTACAAACAAAAAGGTTGTAGATACAATTCACTTTAATCGGTATTACTGTGACAGCAAAGCGAACCAAAAATATTCACAGCACAGTGAATTTCTCTGATTGCTGGAAAATAACCTACTTGAAGATCAGGTGTAGAACAAAAAAAACAAAACAAACAAACTTCAATGGATTAAAAAAAAAAGCTGAATGAATGTCTCTGATTGCTAGGAAGCAACAGGAATAGAGAGAGAGAGAGTACCAAATCACTCCTAACAGAAAACCCTACACCCTTTTATAAATCAGAAAGAATTACAAAAATTAAATTAAATTTGGGGGGAAACAATGAACTGAATATCATCCTCAGAAAAAGCCTCGAAGGACATGAAAAATGGGGTAAACCCACTTGCAAATGATTTTATTGGCAAACCCTGTAAAACATGAAAATAATGTTGAAAAACTAAGATTAAATAAAAAATGAGGGTATGATTGAACTTACAGAATAAATATGTGGTTTGTTTCATCGTGCCAAAACAAAGAAGGAGGTGACCGTTCTTTGTGACTGTCGATATTTTCTCCTCTGGAATCCAGACAATTCCGACCAAAATGGTCGGAAAGCAAAAACAGGTATAAAAGCACTCAGAGTTTCATTGGACGGAAAGCTCAGAGTTCGAGGGCGGTTTTCTGGGTAGTATTCCCACCTAATCAAACAGCAAGAAATGCTTCTTTCTGGGTGAAAAAACCCTGATTCCATCTGAAAGCAAGCATTTTGATGCGAAACATAGGGGCCTTAGAGTATCTACGGCAAAAACTTTTCCCAGGAAAGAAATCCAAATGAAAAACATTATTTTGTTGGAAAAACTAGGATTCAAGAATGTCTTGTATGAAAATGATCCCCTGACAATCTCTCCAATGCCAAGTCAAAAAGTTCTCATGGAAAAAATACCCTTCTTGTTTTTGTCCAAATCCACTCAACCTACCTTCAAGCTTCAAGGAGATTATCATTCAGCACAAGTAGCAAACTCACCAGCTCTTACATTTCCCAATCATTCAGCTTCCTCCTAATTTTAAGACGTGCTCCTCCTTCTCTACTAAAATCATAATGTGATGCACCTTTCCCATTCTTGTCCTCCGCCAAAGTTAAAGGGGCATTACCACACCAAATGTCCTCCCAAAACTTAATATTCCTAAGAGGGTCTAATATTATTCCTAAATTCTTCTTTGAACTTCATGATAGACTTCCAAAAGCTGGGCCATGGCCTCTCCTAACATCTTTAGGTGACCACACCAACTACTTGCCATACTTGGCCAGTACTACCTTTCTCCATAGCTGGTCCCTTTCCATCTCAAATATCCACAACCACTTCCCCAAAAGAGCTTTACTATGGCTCCTTAATTTCCTATTCCCTAAACCACCTACCTTTATTGGGTGATTGGTTGTCTCCAAGGTGGAATTTTCTCAAAACCCCTTTGTCCAGCCATAAAAAATCCCTTATCTTTCTTTCAATTTTAGAGGCCATTGAAGCTGGAACCATGAGAAGACACATGTAGTAATTCAGCATAAAGGCTTGAGTACAATTTATTAGGATCAACCTAGAGCCTTTCAACACAAACATTACTATTATAGTGTTTGGATATATGGGACTATACTTATACAGGTACATATGTCTAGTATTGTACAAGGTAATACTTGTAAATACCCCTTTCATGTATTCTCGTATTGCATCTCTCTTTTATAATGTAGAAGAGTGACACTGAGAGTAGAATACAACTCTTCGTACATATTCCTTCACATTCTTCTTTTTCTCCCTCTTCTTCTTCTTTTCCTACTTGAAACCCTAACACATCAAGAACCAAAACTACAGATTTCCACTTGGTATTAGATCCTCTAGGCAATCTAGGGTTATTGCGCAATCTCCTCTACTCCTAGTAGAGCTATTGATGTCAACAGTGTTGAAGTATATTAGTGTATCTCCTAACACCTTAAGGTTTTAGGAGAATTGGTTAACTCACTGTCAAGTTGTCAACATGGTACCAGAGCAAATTTGGTCACAAGCTTGAATCCCAGTGGAAGTATTTTCCCAGATGTAGTGTTGTATTTGTGTACGTGTTGTGTGGACTCGTGTCTAGCTCCCCATGTAACATCCTGCCCATAATTCCATATACTATGATTAGAAAGAAAAAAAATTAATCCCATATGCTATGTGTAGGACCTTGCATAAACTAATGATTTACTTAACACATCATTAGATGAGTTAGGAAATAATCCGGAGTCACACAATAGTCTAAAAGCTAACAGTAGATTTATGATAACTTCATGGGTAAACCTGTATCAATTCCCTTGGAATCATCCTACAACCCATACATCATTGGAAAGATCTATGAATCTACTTTTAATGCATCAAACGGTGTGCAATTTAGGGTTTCCTATAAGAAGTTATGACAATTTTCCCAAAAAGTGTCTATGCTGACTGATATGGTCTGTGTCAACAGATTTAGGGTAACTTTCAAGGAAAACATGTATTAACTTTGCACAAACTAGAGTTTAAGGTATACGCCATTGTAAAGCTCTAGGAGTCTACTTTCCAACGCAACAAACAGCAATCAATTTGGGGTTTATTAGAGAGAGTTATAATTGTTTTTCTATAAGTTATGTTTTTAGGTAGGATGACCGGTCAAGCAGAAGCCATATTTTTTATTCAGCCATGACCAGTCAGGAATAGTCATAACTGGTCATAATGGTGGAAAAAGTTTTGTACAACCCCAAAAATCATGATTATTGCGAGATGTTGAGGGCATTTTCACTAGAGACCTATGCAAACACGACATTAGGGATTAGACTTGCTATTTAGCCCTACAAATGCCTAAAAAATAAGAGATTGGAGATTCGATTTGGGTTTTGAACGGCTTAGAGAGAAGAAAACCTAGGAAGAACAAAGGAATTCGAAAAAGGACTTGAGGAACTTAGAGAAAAGTTTTGGAGATTTGCAACAAGCTTGGAAATTCGATTTTCGTGAAAAAAGATTAAGTAAAGATACAAATCAAGCATTTTTTTTTTCCGTTAGGTTCTTAGAAGTTGAAGTTGTGAAGTTGATTCTCCGTGTTTTAGCTTAGGATTTTAGAAGAATATGCATACTTTATAAGTTTTGTAAGAATTTTTTTTATGTTTTCTCTATACATGAGAATATGTTTAAATTTAAGAAGAAATCCACATTTTTGTTTAAATTTATAAGAATATTTTTAATGTTTTATAAGAAGAGTTTTTTCATCTATGATGAATTCTTTGCAAAGTATAACATTATCTTTTGATGGTACATGATTTTAGTAGGGAAAATATTCCTAGTTATGAGCTTAGATTGGGTCAAGCAATTCCATATTCTTTTAATGTTATTTAAGCATGTGTTTAATGAAGTTTTGTTTGTTTTGAAAGAAGAAAATAAGTTTTGAAAAGTTGAAATTGTTTTAGAAAAGAAGCATATATGAATGCATAGAACGTTATGGATTTGTAATTGATTGTATGATGGAAAGTGTATAGGAGATTGTGAAGTCTATATGAGACCTTATTAGTTTAAGATTACATCGATGATCATTATGTATGAATTGTTTTGTTAATAGAAGTTGATAAAAGTTTAGTTTAGAGATTCCTATGGAATTATGTTAAGATTTGTATTGATTTATGTGAGATGTGTTATGAAGGTTAAGTTAGTTCGAAGACATTGATGATTTTGATTTTAATGTTAGTAAAATGTGTCTCGGAGACCTATTGTGGTTTAACTATTTCGGAGACCCTTTGTGGTTCATTATCTTGGAGATCCCTTGGTGATTATATGCTTCGTAAACCCATTGTGGGTTATGTTTCTGGAGACCTTTATGGTTAGGAACTCGAAGACCTTAGTGGTTAGAGAATGGATGTCCATAGTGGTTATTAATTTCGAAAACCTACTCATAGATTTTATATGTGAGAATAATTCAGAGACCTCACAGGTTTTGTATGTGAGATTCGGAGACCCTTTGGGGTTATAAATTCGGAGACCACCTCACAAGTTTTGAATGTGAAAATTCTGAGACCCTATGTGGTGGAAGTTCGATGACCTGGGTTATATTCAGAATAGTGGAGTTAATATATAAAAAGTCGGAGACTCTACATGAGTTGAATATGAAAAGTCTTGAATAAGAGAATACGAAGACCATTGATTGATTAAGATTAGAGGATTTACTAATTGGAGATCCTAGATGGATTACATATGAAGGTAGTATTATTAAGTTGAACTTAGAACTTTAAAATGAACATAAGTATAAGAAGGAAATTTTGAAATTAGAAGTGTTTAGTAGGGTAAGAGAAAACATAAAAAAAAAAAAAAAAACATTAAGACTAAAAAAAAAAAAGTATTGTATGAATAAGATAAGTATTGGTATGAAGTTTGTTTTGTATTAAGTAAAATATAAGATGAACACAAAGTTAAAAAGATATGTAAGATTCCCAAATGCATAAGAAGTTTTGAACTCAACATAAGAAGTTTTCAGCATGTTTTGAAAGTATTTGACAGTTATGTTTTGTTAGAAAGCATGTATTTGAAAAACTTATGTTTTCAAAAATTATTCAAGCTAAGTCTTGACCCATATTCATATGTATGCTTTGTATTTTTATTTGCGGGCTATAAACTCACCCATCCATAATGTTTCTCAGATTAGCACTCTATCTTAGCATATGGGACCATGGAGATTCGTACAAGAAGATACAACACAATGGAAAGATGAACTTGAAGAATTATTTTTATTTAATTTCTGTTATTTGTTCAGACATTATTTACTTTAAGCTTTATGTTTGTGGACCCATATAGTGGGATATGCTTAGTTTGATAAGACAAAATAATTGATTTCAGACTTGGTTGTGAAGATTATTATTTGAAAGATTAAAGAAATTTGGTATGAACGTTTTAGTTTTCTTTCACTATGATGTCAAACGATTAGAAGTGAATTTCGCTGCATATATTAAGTAATATAATGATAAGAAAACATGATTCCGCTGCACATGATAAATGAGATGTAAAGATGAGGAAAAAAATAAATAAATAGATAAATAATAAGAACCCTTTATAATGTTCCGCTACGAAGGGTCATATGTGAATAAAAGTTCAGAAGAACAAGAAAAAGTTATTAACACTTTGAAGTTATAGAGCCAAAAAGGTCTAGTATTTTGGGGCGTTACACTTCAAGTGTGTTCCCATGAGAAAACAGTGTTCCTCCTGAGGGGGTGTTGAAGTATATTAATTTGTGTATCTCCTAACACCTCAAGGTTTTGGGAGGTTGGTTAGTTCATTGTCAATAAGTGTTGGAAACGATTTTGAAAGTGCCCAAATTTCAAATATGATTGGGTGAGCATGTTTGAGCCAAAATAAAAGTGGGACCCACATGTCTTTTGAGTCTTTTGAGGTGGGTCCCCATGGGTTTGTGTTCACCTCAATGAAGATAACAACAACATATAGTTAGATGCTCAAAACCGTTAACGGGTGAATGAGAAATTGTTTCTAAAGGTGCCTAGTTGAGCACTAGTAAAACTGGAAAAAGGGTGTGAAACTTGAATAGTCCCACATGGATTAGTCCATAAAATTGTGTTCATTTACAGTAATGTTGAACATAAGTTTAGGCCCCAAGGGGCACCACTATTTTGTGGATGGGAGAGGACCTAGCCAACATGGGTTAGGCCCATATATAAACACACACACACGCACACCGAACCAAACCAGGCCGGGTCTGGTTAGGTTGGGTCAATAAGAAAAAATAAAATAATTTTTTTTATTACTATTTTTTTTTCTCCCAGACATGTGGCCATTAAATCACCTCTATTAAGCATGTATATTCCGTAAGGACATGTAGATGACTATTAAATCATCCCGTATGATACATGTTTGTTCCGTACAGACATGTAGGTGGCTATTAAATTGCAACCCTTATGCATTTGAGTCTATTCGAACACCAAAAGTTGTGTCCCTATGCCTATTCTGAACAAACATGAACAAATCTATAAATAAGTGGTCCCTCCATTTTATAGCATCTAAAATTCAACCAAGGCATAAGCATCATTGGTGCATCCATGTCAGTGTAAGAGAGAGACACACACAATTGGTTCGCCAGGCACACAGATTGTAGTGCTTCTTCAATGTGTGGTAGATCATTGTATCCTGGGAAGCAGACGTCCGAAGAGTTCGTAAGCACCAGTGCGAAGGACGAAATCTGTCTTAAGAACATAGTGTCAAGCACTAGCCTTGATCAAGTAAAGTTCTGTTTTCATTCATCCGAATCAAGTAAGTGATTTCCTTTCATTTTATTTCAAATATTTACTTGTTCACAAAATTGTGCATATATTATAGAATATAGAAATAATAATCTTAAGACAGATTTTGATCATTTCTTTATTCTTTGTGCATTCTGTACATTTTTTTTTATTTTCATATAAGTTAATCTTTTGTTTATATTTATATAACAGAAATGACAACCGATAATACAAGTACGGTTGTACCCCCTCTATGACTCCAGTCTTTACTCCTGTTCCTAGTAACCATGGAGAAAAACCAGAGAAATTCAATGGTACCAAATTTAAGAGATGGTAACAGAAGATGTTGTTCTATCTCATAACATTGAATTTAACTAAGTTCCTCTATGAGGATGCTCCTGCTCTCAAAGAGAACAAATCTAATAGGCAGGTTGTGACTATTGTGGATGCATGGAAACATGCGGATTTTCTTTGCAAGAATTACATTTTGAATGGATTGGATAGCACATTATACAATGTGTATAGTCCGATCAAGTCTGCAAAGGAATTATGGGACTCCTTGGATAAGAAATACCAAATGGAAGATGCCGAAATGAAGAAATACATTGTGGACAGATTCCTTGAATACAAGATGGTGAACTTGAAGTCTGTTATGAGTTAAGTGCAAGACCTTCAACTAATCCTACATGAAATTCATACCGAAGGATTGTCTGTAAATGACTCTTTCTAGATGCCTACAATAATTGAAAAATTACCGTCATCATGGAACGATTTCAAAAATTATTTGAAGCACAAGCACTAGGAGATGCAACTTGAAGACTTAATCGTAAGATTAAGGATTAAAGAAGACAATCGGGTTTCTGAAAGCAAACTGCAGAATCAAATCATCGAATCCAAGGCAAATGTAGTGGAACAGGTGCAGAAAATCAATAAGAAAAAAAGGAAGCAGTACAACCAATGACCATTCATGGGGCCTAAAGGTAGCATATCTAAGAAGTTCAAGGACAAATGCTACGTGTACGATAAACCAGGGCATCGTGAAAAGGATTTCTCGTAAATGCAATGATCAAGATAACTTCAACAGGAAAGTTGATCAAGCCAACATGACCGAAGTGGATCATTTCTTTGAAGATGTTTCTGAGATGAACTTTTTTGCAATGGTTTTTGAAGTTAATTTTGTGGGAAATATCAGAAAACAGTGGGTGAACACTGGAGCTACTCACCATGTATGTTCAGATAGAAAAATGTTTTCATCTTATCAACCAATGAATAATGGAGAACAACTTTTCATGGGAAACTCTGCGACTTCAAAAGTTGAAGAACAAGGAAAGGTGGTGCGAAAGATGACTTCAGGAAAAGAGCTTACTCTAAATGATGTGTTGCATGTGCCAGACATCCGCAAGAACCTTGAATTTGATTCATTGTTAAGTAAGGCAAGATTTAAGTTGGTCTTCGAGTTAAACAAATTTATTCTCACCAAGAGTGGGATGTATGTAGGGAAGGGGAATAAGAGCAATGAGCTCTTCAAATTAAATGTAATGACTATAATTCTCAATATTAATAAAATGTATTCTTCTACTTATATGCTTGAGTTGTCCAATGTTTGGCATGGTAGATTAGGACATGTAAATTTTAATATTATGCATAGATTAGTTAACTTAAAACTTCTGCCTAAGTTTCATATTGACATAAATCATAAATGTGAAACTTGTGTGAAAGCAAAATTAACTAGATCACCATTTGATTCTATTAAAAGAAGTACTGAACCTCTAGAATTAATTCACAATGATATCTGTGATTTAAAATTCGTTCAAACTAAAGGTGGTAAAAAGCATTTTTTTACTTTTATAGATGATTGCATAAGATACTGTTCTGTGTATTTGCTAAAGAGTAAGGATGAGGCCTTAGAAATGTTTGTGCATTATAAAAATGATGTTGAGAATCAACTCAATAAAAATATTAAGGCTCTAAGAAGTTATAGACATGGTGAATGTGAATCACCATTTGGTGAGTTATATACAGAACATGGTATTATTCACCAAACCACCGCACCACCTTATTCACCTCAGCAAAACGGAGTTGCTGAACAAAAAAATAGAACCTTAAAATAAATGATGAATGTTATGTTGATTAGTTCTGGTTTACCCCAGAATTTGTGGGGAAGAAGCAATTCTTTCCGCAAATTACATTCTCAAGAAGATGGCTCATAAGAAAACAAATAAGACACCTTATAAATTATTGAAAGGTCGAACTCCTTATAAATTATTAAAAGTGTGGGGGTTCTTAACAAAAGTGATGGTCCCTATCCCTAAAAAAACTAAGATATGGCCTAAAGCAGTTGATTGTATATTTATTGGTTATGCTCATAATAGTAGTGTATATCGATTTCTTGTTCATAAATCTGATATTCCTAATATAAATGTTAATACTATTATTGAATCTAAGAATGCATCATTCTTTGAAAATATATTTCCGTGATAATCGTAAGCACCAATGCAAGGGGCGAAATCTGTCTTAAAGACATAGTGTCAAACACTAGCCTTGATCAATTTGGTACTGATTTATTGTAAAATCTTCAAG
>JAOXJP010283987.1:0-19289 GCA_025762735.1 Platanus orientalis | reverse complement strand
TCTGTTCATGATGTGACACGGTGTCTGACAAAGGGTGTAGTAATAAATACACAAGTAATTATCCAATATGAATTTACTGTCATACCCTCCCTTGAACCATGTGTATAACTCAAACACCCTTAGTCAGGCCACATGTCACACACTGATTGGCAATGGAGTGGTACCTATCCATTCAGACTGGAGATGATTTAATTGAAGGACGAGCAGCGATCCGGTGTCTCGCCCTCCCTTGAATGCTCGCCCACTTCAAGTCAATACACCAATTAAAATTCGAAACGTGGCAGTCCTTGGGAAAATGGACCCGGGTGGTGCCACGTGGGTGCCCACCGTCAAACGTAGTCCTCGATGTACATGTGAGAACTGTAATGACAAAAGGAAAAAGGACGGCACGGCCTTTTGGCTTTTGATGACTTGAAAGCGGACGTTGGTGTTTGACGAAGTCATTAACCTATGACTAGTTTTCCTTTTTCCTTCGTGTTGGTTTCCACGACGGGTCACCAATTTTGGAAATTTTGGTCACACACTCACACTGGTCATTTTTTCTCTTTCTTAAGATATTAGAAAATATACATATATTTTCGGACAGAAAGGAAAAAAGAAAGGATTTTCATTATCTTTCATATCATTGTTCGCCTGCGATGGAAATTCTTAGGAAACCATACAAATACTTTCATTTCTTTCCATTTGATTGAAAGGAAAAAATAAACATAAAAATGTGGAAAATCACAATCAAAAGATACCCAGCATGATTGCAATTGGAAGAACACAATAACAGAGCATTGTATATCATCCATAAAATCCCAGCAACACCTACGACTACACCAAACCTCCCTCTCACACTCCCCTAATAGAAAAAAAAAAAATTACAGATACATGCAAAATTACATTTACAGGGCAGGATTATTTCCCCAATAAATCCTCTATTCACACCATTTCCACATGGAAAGTTGTCCAAATACCACCTCAACAACCCATGTATCTGTTTGTTTTTCTTACTAAAATATGCTTGCTTATAATGGATTATCATTCTCTACTAAAATACAAGTATCTTTGCAACGACACAATACATTTATTTAAATACAATTATCATATTACACCAAAACCAAAATCCGGGTTACAACTTCAAGCATCTCCATTCTGCTATTATATATACTTCATATGGATTCTTTGGACAAAAACACCAAAGTTGTATGGTAGCGAGCGTAAAAATACCATTTGGATGGATCTGCTCTAGCATATGTAAAGCTACATATTTCTTCAAGAACTTTTATGCTACATCCTATCCTTGTTCACTTCTACAACCATGATTCCAACAATGTCATGACATTGTTGAATATTAAAGAGTTACAAATGTAACTTTCAAGCACTATCTATATACCTCGATGGTCACCTTGCACATACATGTCGACTTTGGGTTTGTACTATGGAAATTTAGGATTCATACCCTATAGAATTAAATATCATGTAGTTACATATACTTGCACAAGCATTGAGTTAAACATGTGGTCAAATTTGCATCAACATATCTAATTACCTCTTCCCTTTCAAGTACTTGGAAAAAGCTTTGGATGTTGTGGCTCTCCAAGAACAAAACTACATCTCTTTACCAAAACCACCATTCAATGTCTACAAAAGAATTATAGACTAAAAAACATTATTGAAACTTCTACCAGTATATAAACTCAATCTCATGTCATAACTTATTGGAATAATTTAAATACACTTAGAGCTTTTGTGAGGAAATCTCCACAAATCTCCTATGTTTACTAAGGACAAGTAAATCTGCAAAATAATGATGAGTGTACTACATTAATAGTCTAATGTTAAACAAATATTATGGTTAATATGATTCACTTGTAAAGTTCAAACATGTAATAGTAATGGAAGCCAAGCATTCCGGTCAAACCTTCATAGATACTTATATTATATTCAAAGCAAAATACCTACATAAGTTAGATGGTGATAATCCCATACAACCTAAACAAGTTAGTATTTCAAGAAGATGCTCACTTGCTAAGTTGGTAAAGTCTATGGGTCGCGTACCACAGACTTGGGTTCAAAACCCGTCTTCACCTACTTGCCTATAAAAAAATAAAAATAGCATTTCAAACATTCACATGTAAGCAGCAAGATAAAAGTATCTAAGTACAAATATCTCTTTTGCTATTAGAGTTATTGATGAGGACATCTAAGTTCCTCATCGGGAGTACCAGGGATGGAGGATGATCAAGTCTCGTTCATATGGTTCGAGTAGTCCAGGAGCATGTGGGACCCATAGGCTAGTCCACCAGAAAAGTACATGGAGGGACTGAATCACTATTAGATAGTTAGTTTTTATTTATGTTTAATTTTGGTGCAATTCCCACACTTTTGAGTATGTAATTTGTGTTTTATTTAAAATTTTGTAATAAGGGCATAAGAGTAAATTTTCTTTATTTTAAAATAGGGACAAAGTTGTAAAAGATAGGGGCAACCTTAAAAACCATACTTCTTTCTTACTTTTTTAATGAAAAATAACTTTGAAAAGAAGAGAGTGGTTGGCGACTGCACTTATTTAGAGATTGGAGTCTAAGGGCCTTAGATCATATCAAGCTTGGTGAGAGGCCAAGGATTTGTTTCTTTTATTACTTACTGTTGTTTTAGGTATTTGTCACATTATTTCTTCTATTTTCGTTCTTCTTTTATGTTATCAAAGGTGTGGATGGATGTAGATGAGATGCAACGGTTACTTCTTGAATATTTTACTTAACCTCTCATAATCCTAAGTATTACAACCACTAAAATGCTGCAAAAAAATTTATGCACAGAATTTTAGAGTTCTCACGCCTGTTATATGGTTCAGCCACCCCATATCAACCCCTTGCTTATGTATTTCATGATATGGACATTCCCCCTCAGGGTTCCTATCACATTGTGGCCTTGAAACCTTCTTCTTTATTTAAGTAAATTTATGATCAGACGTTAACCTTATGTGATATAAATTTCTATTGTCCTTGTTAAGAAGCCCTTGTAAACTACATGCTAAGAATATGGTCATCTACGTGTTTGTTGAAATGTTTCCTAAGATCGGAGGTTGTTAATGCTTAACATAAGTTTAATTTAACTTGAGTACTTTATGTGGTTGGCCTGAAATTGCATGGTAAGAGAACTGCTATTAAAATCACCTTTTTGAATTTCCAATAACATGGTTGATGAGTAAGAAATTTGGTTATGCTAATTATTATTGTTGGTAATTTAAATTGATCTCTTCTTGTTTTAGCATTTACATGTAGTCCGACATCAAATTTGGTATTAGAGCATGATTAGATGCATCATTATGTATGTTAGTTGTATGGTAGTACAAAATATGGCATTTAGGTGTTTGCATAAATTCTCGTTAGAGTCTTTCCCATGATAGGCTGCTACAGTGCACATTTACATGTGTTGGTTGCATTCTAGGACCATAAGAAATTATTTTCCACAATTCATTTGCATGGTAGATTAGGAGCTCATGTTTTCCTATGCATTAGGTGTAAACCCTAATGGGTTTACTTCCTTAGGGTGCACTTTAAGATCACTTTCTTAGTGTTATCCCCATTTTTCATCTTGACATAACATTCATATTGTAAGGCATCGGTCCTTGCCCAACCCATAGGAGTGTCCCTAGTGTATGCCCACACGGCATGGCACTAACTACTATAAAAAAATGGCTAATGGGAACTTTGATTTGGATCAAGCTTTTAGGGAGTTTATTGCCTAACTGAGCAATCAAATGAATGTTAATTCACCCACTTCTAAGATCAGCTAGACCAAGTGACAAATAGGGTCAACCTCTTAGAGACATCGGGGTCTAGGAGTAAAGGATCTGTAGGGGGTCCAGCAGGGCGTCAGAGCAACCCAACCCTCCACCTAAAAGCTGAGATAGGGACAAATAAGGTGTAGGTGAGTACGATGACATTGTCATCAGATCTGTCAAAGTAAAAGCCCTTCCATTTGATGGATGGTTGGATCCCATGGTCTTCCTTGATTGGATCTCTAGTATGGATGACTACTTTGATTGGTACCTCATGTCGAAGGACCATAAAGTCAAGTTTGCCAAAATGAATTGGCAGGACAAGCCAAACTTTACTAGAACATGGTAGAGCGCCAATGCCATCTAAGGCACTTAGAACTGATCGGGACTTGGGAAGGTATGAAAGAAAAGCTCAAAGAAAAATATTTACCTTTATCACACCATTCTTGATTAGTGGATCATGGAACTCATTAAGGTATAGCAACATGTTTATTTCTAACTACATTGCTCGTTTCGATAAGCTCATGTGGTGGTGTGACATCACAAAAACCCTGCGGCCACCCTAAGTCGTTTTAGGTTGGGTCTTCATCTTGAATTCCATAAGGAATTAATTCCCCACAGCATGACTAACTTGGAGGAGACCTATCGGTTATGTTAGGAGCTAGAGCATTAATTGTGACCCCAGAGTTTACAAAAAATTTATTCCTGTCACAGTGAGACTAAGCCCGTAGGATCTGACCATGCGCCTATCACTAGGGGACAACCTTCTAGAGGCCAACCAACAGTTTGTGACCCTCTACCCAGTTTGATAAAGAAAAATGGGGTTTCTAGAGGGACTCATAGTAGTAGTGATCAATCTAAATGATACAAATGCAAAGGATTCAACCATTTTGTAGCTCTTTGGAAGTTGGTGTAGCTATTAACATAGTGTAGGATCACTCCTTTTGAGCAAGTTATGACTTTTTGAATCCCGATTGAGTTTTTGAACCAAATAATGTTGATGTATATTGTCAATTCTATATTGTATAAAATACATGGGGTGATAGATTAGGCATGGCATGAGCACATTGCATACTTTGAGTCATGTCTGTAATAATCAAATGTTGGTTTCCAAGAAGGAAGGCGGGTTCCATCACTTGAAGCCGAAGATGATCCATTCCCAAGATTGCCAAGGTCCGAAGACTTGAAGACCCGAGGTTCATCAAGATCAAGAAAGGTTTGTGAAGGTATATGTCATGATAAACCTAGGTTAAAAAGATCAAAAGACCTTTACATAGCCTTATGGACAAACCCTTACCACCTACATAGGTTCCCAAGTGAGTGGGAGTAGGTTCTAAGAAGAATGACAGAAAAATAGGGGAATCGGATCGATCCAAAAGGGGTTGGATCAATCCGCACTTAGCGGATCGATCCGCTACTTAGTAGATCGATCTGGTAAAGCTCGAGTGTCTCAAACTGAGACACCGAATCAATCCGGGGATGTGAGATCGATCTGAGCGGATCAATCCGACATAACCGGATCAATCCGAAATTGTAGAAATTTAAAAAAATTAACAGATCTATGTCTATGATTTTTTTACCGTTGGGACAGATGCCAAATCAAGAGTGCACAACTGTGCTCGTCCCCTATAAGTATGAGAGAAGCTCAAGAGAGCTCTCTAACTCTCAGGAGCAACACACATTGAACCCAAAAGAAAAGAAAGAGCTAAGACATTTACACTTTCCAACTACCAAAGGCTCTCTCCTATGAGCATTGATTGAAGATCAAGGAGCTTTTAAGTGCTTCCCTAGTACTCCACACTTGAAGAATAAGAAGAGGAAAGCAAGGAGAAGGGTTTACTCCCAAGTAAACCCTTGAGGGTAGCTCCAAGAAGCAAGAAGCACTCTTGGGAGCTTGGTGGAATCAATTGGCACATAAGCTCAACAAATGAGCAACCACCTACATGAGTATCAAGCAATACACAAGCCTCTTGAGGTAATTTGTATTGATTTTAAATTTATATTGAGACCTTAGAACCCGTCGGAGACACCAGGTGTAGACCACTACCGCCGGAGACACCAGTAGTGTAGACCATACCCACCGAAGACACCAGGTATAGATAGCTCCCACCAGAGACACCGAGAGTAGAGCTTGCCTTGGCAAGTAGTAGGTTTTAAAATTTTAACCTTAATTGTAATGCAATTCAATCTCAATAAAATTTGGTAGTTCAGTAGTGATTTAAAAGTGGATGTAGGGCCGAGTGTCGAACCACTATAAAAATTGTGTTGTGTGATTGCTTATGTGTATACTGCCTCTTCTCTCAATTTTTACATGGCATGTTTATCTTTTCATATATGATCTTTTACATTTGAAATTGAGTAAGAACTTAAATTAATTAAAAGATCTAAATTATAAATTGACATTGCATTGCATTTGTAACTATAATAATTGAAATATATTTCTAGGTGCATTAAATTTTAAGAACTACAATCATATCTAAATTGGAATTTTAAGTGGGAGGATTAATTAAAAGAATTTTTAGATATCCTATTCACCCCCCTCTAGGATAAAACCGGACTTTCAATGAGGACTTTGTTGGCTCATGATTTCCTTGATTGTTCTTGCCACAGGTGGACTTTGCTGATTCATGCTGGGAGATGATGGGTCATCTCCAATTTCAATTGATGAGAGATGGGACATTATCTCTGCTCTTTCATTTGTAGGAAGTTGATGAGTCATCTCTTTCTTAATTGACGAGAGATGAGACATCATCTCTACTCTTTTTAATGCAAGAGATGATTAGTCATCTCTTTCTCAATTAATGAGAGATGAGACATCATCTCTGCTCTTTTATTTGCAAGGAGATGATGAGTCATCTCTTTCTCAATTGATGAGAGATGAGATGTTATCTTTGCTATTTTATTTCTTTGGGAGATGATTTATCATCTCCAGCTTTGCTTGGCCATGAATGACAACTTGTTATGCCATGAATGGAAATTTGTTGGAGATGATACTTCATCTCGGATTATTTTACTACTCCTTGATCCTGGAGTTGTCGACAGTTGTATAGAAGGCTTCCCTTAGTGAACCAATGGTGTGGCCAACAATTGATGGTGCTAATTGGTTGATGATTGGGATTGAAGCTCGGATCGGCTAGACTTGGCATTTTCTTTTGAAAGAGGTTTGAGATTCATTTTACGAAAATATATTCCACTGATTTTGAAAAATTGGGCCCCTTGAGGTATTTAAACATTGAGGATAACATGTTATATGACTCTTGAGTGCATAGGGTCGTGTTTTTCATATGCCATGATATCATGCCTGGTTTGAACGAAGTATGAAAGATTTATAAATTTAGAATATTGAACGTGCCTCCCTCGGGAGAGCAGGATTACATGCCTATGTTTAAGGGCTTTGTTTCTGCTTTGCCAAATGATGATTCCCAAAGTTGTGTGCTCATGACTTGGATTAACTTTACTTAGGGTACCATCTCTGGTTTTCACCCTAAGTGCTACCTTCATTTGCTCCATTTTTTGCCCATGTTTTCCAAGACTAGGTCAGAGTTCCGTTTCCAGTTTTCACTATGAGCTTTGATTGATTCTCTTTTTGTTTTTATCCCTTTTTTACCCCTATCCTCATAAAAGTTTGGGATTTTTGAATATGATTAGACGAGATACATGTTCTTATTTTAAATTGATTGAATGCTTGACTTATGTATTGCTGACTTATGCTTAGAAATTCTCGATGTGCTAAGGGGTTCAAATGGTTTTATTACTGAATGAATGATTTATTGAGGGTTTCAAGATTTGCCTTTAAATAGGCAGGATTTGAAGGGTTCAGAAACATGAATATGAATGGCTCTTGGTCAAAGACTTATTACAATTGAAAATCATGGTTCTATACAAAATGCCCATTTCTTGAAGAAGATTATGGTTCTGTATAAGATTTTCATGTTTTAAAGAAGATCATGGTTATTTATAAGATCCCCATGTTTTGTAAGGTCATGGGTTCTTTACAAAATTCTCATGTTTGGTAAGATCATGGTTCTCTACAAAATCCTTGTATGTTATTGAAGAAAATCATGGTTCTTTGTAAATTTTCTTTTCTTTTCTTTTCTTTTCTGTCTTTTCTTATTTTGCTTTCTCTTTTTTTATTTTATTTCTTTTATTTCTTTTTTTTTTGAACCATTGATTCTTCTATTTCAGATTTGTATGTAGAAATGATCATGATTTTGGAGGTGCAAAAACAAATTAATGGATGAATGTTTAGCAAAATGACTATTCAAGGCCTTCTCATTTCAAGGTTTTCAGCACAAGTCAGGTTCACATCAGTTAAACAAAGAATCATTTGACTTAGTCCAAGTTTACAAATCTAGGGAAATCTTCCCTGTCCATATTTCCCAACCGTAATGCCACACAGGACAATTTATGTTTGACAATGAGAGATCCTTCATAATTTGGCCGAGGTTGCCCCCTGTGGTGCCTAATCATGTGGAAGGACCTTTTTGAGAACTAAATCTCCTTCTTCAACATCCCTAGGTCTAACCGTCTTGTTGAAAGCCATTGCCATGCACCTTTGATAGGCCTGCCCTTTGCTCACTGCCTATAGTATCTTCTCATCGATAAGATTCAGCTGATCATGCCGAACCTGTGCCCACTCTAATTCTGGAATTTATGCCTCGGCCAAGACTTTGAGACTTGAAATTTCAACTTCAATTGGAAGGACTACTTCAATGCCATAGACCAATGAATATGGGGTTGCCCCTGTCGAAGCACAGATTGAAGTTCTATAGGCCATAAGTGCATAGAGCAACATCTCATGCCAGTTGGAGTGGTAGCAGTCATTTTTTGTAAGATCTTCTTGAGGTTCTTATTGATTGCTTCCACTACTCTATTCATCTATGGTCTATATAGAGAAGATCAATGGTGGTGAATCTTAAACTTTTTGTAGAGTAGTTCAAGGTCCTTTCCCATAAAATTAGTTGCATTGTCAGTGATGATTTTGTTGCGAACATCATATAGGCTTATGATGTCTCTTCGTATGAATCTGGTTGTGTTCTTCATTGTAACTGCTAATAGAGATACCACCTCAACCCATTTAGTGAAGTAGTCAATAGCCATAATGATATACAGATGTCTATTGGCTGCCTTCTGAGGCATTGGCCCTACTACATCGATTCCCCACATGGAGAATGGCCAAGGAGTAGTCAAGTTGTGCAATTTGGAAGCTGGTGCTTTGATAATGTTGGCATTAGACTGATAAGGGGATTTCTTGTATAGGGTCCACAATACAAGACAAATTGGGTTGCTAATCTTCACAGAGCATGTTGGTCATTCTTGGAAGCCATAGACGGTAGAGTCTGATCTTCAAGATAATTCTTTATGTTGAGGAACCATGGTTCTCTATTTAAATCAATGGTTACAACTTGAAGACAATAGGCTGGCTCAATCCTCTGCTCAATCTCAATCGGTGTCATCTCTGCCCCTTGAAGGATGTCAATCATTGAAGCTAGTGTGACCAAAGCATCTGCAAAGGTGTCTCCTTCTACTAATGTAGTTAAAAGTTAAGTCAAAGCTCTTGGAAAGGATTTATAGACATTCATGGTAGTTCAAGAACTTCTCCTTTCGAATGAACCAATCTCTAGTTGCTTGAAAGATGACCAGTGTTGAATCTTCATAAACTTCTAACTCATTGATGCCTAGGTTAATGGCTGCTTTCAAACTGATGATGCAAGCTTCATACTTGGCTATATTGTTGGTACATGGAAAAAGCAGTCTTGAGATGATTGGGATGAGGGTGCTCATAGGGCAGATGAGCACGGCTTTAATTCCACAACCTAGCTAATTGATGGCTTCATCGAAGCACATTTTCCTTCTAACAATCTTGTTTAATTCGACTTTGATGAAGTATATGCTAGTTTGTGAAGTTAAATTTTTTAAGATGAAGGCTCATTTACTAGTCCATCTACTAAGAAGTTGGCTATAGCTTGCCCCTTGATATCCTTCTATGAAACATAGGTGATGTTAAACTCGGATAGCATCATGAGTCATCAAACAGTTCTTCCTGTGGTTATGGGTTTCTTGAATATATACTTGATGGGATTTATCCGAGAAATTAGAAATACTTTGTATAAAAGGAAGTAATGCTGAAGTCTCTTAGTAACATAGATGAGGGCAAGGTAGGTTTTCTCAAAAGACATGTATCTGGTTTCGTAGTCCACAAAACACTTGCTCAAATAGTACATGGCCTGCTCTTTCTTTTTTGTCTTGTTACGCTATCCTAATACACATCCCATTGAGTTGTCATGCACAGTCAGGTACAAAATCAGCAGGCGGTTTGGCTCTGAAGAAATCAACACGGGTGAGCTTAGCATATATCTTTTGATCTTGTCAAAGGCAGCCTGGTAGTCATTGTTCCATTTGGTCTGAACGTTCTTCCTCAATAGTTTAAACAAGGGCTCATAAATAGGAGTGAGCTGAGTAATGAAGCGACTAACATATTGAATGTGGCCTAGGAAACTGCGTATATCCTTCTATGTGTGAGGTGTAGGCATTCCAATGATTGCCTTGGCCTTGGTAGGGTTAACTTCTATGCCTCTCTCATCGATGATGAAGGCTAGCAACTTTCCATGGGAGGCTTCGAAAATGCACTTGTTTAGGTTTAGCTTCAGCCTGTATTATCTCAAATGGGCAAACAGCTTCTGTAGATGATTCAGATGATCTTCCCAATGGTGGGACTTAACAATCATATCATTAATATAAACTTCTATCTCTTGATTGATCATGCCATAGAAGAGGGCAGTCATGGCCCGTTGAAATGTTACCCCTACACTCTTGAGACCAAAGGGCATTACCTTGTAGCAAAATATGCCTTAAGGGGAAGTGAAAGCTGTCTTCTCATGGTTTTCTTCGGATATCTTGATCTGGTTGTAGCCCGAGAACCCATCCATGAAGGACATCATCTCATGTCCGGCAATACTATCAATGAGCATGTCAATGTGGGGTAGAGGGAAATCATCTTTGGGACTAGCCTTGTTTAGGTCTCTATAATTGATGCACATTCAAACCTTGCCATCCTTCTTAGGTACAGGGACGATGTTAGCTAACCATTGGAGATAATGGATAGACAAAAGAAAGTCAGTGTCAAGTTATTTTTGTATTTCTTCTTTAAGGGCTAGGGACCATTTTGGTCATAAATGTCTAAGATTTTGTTTGATGGGATGAATATCCGGGAAGCTTGTGGGTAACAAAGTCCGTGTCCAAACTAGGCATGTTTGCATAGGTCCATGCAAAGATGTCTGTCAGCACCCAAATTTTGACTTGGGTCATCTAATGGAATGAAGAGCAGCAAAGTAACATTTAGGCATCAAGACTTTAAGCACCTGGACCACAACACCTAAAAAGGTACAAAACTACGCATGTGTGAGCTGTGGTGCACAACTCATATAAATATTACGAAGTTATGCACAAGGGGGTTTGTGGTGCATAACTCCTATAAATGGTACAAAGCTAAGGACGTGTGGGATTATGGTGCACAACTATGAAATTAGTTACAAAGTGGTGGATGTGAGGGTTTGTGGTGCACAACTCATAAAAAGGTACAATGTTATGCACATGTAGGTTTTGGAGCACATCTTCTGGAAATAGTAAGAAGTTATGCATGAGGGGGCATGTGGTGCACAACATGTACAAATTGTACTGAGTTACATACAGCTGGACTTTTGGTTCGCAACTCCAAAAATTGGTAAAAAGATCGCATGCCACGCTTGTGGGATAAAGTTGCAGAATAAGTTAAAAGGTTGCACAAATGTGGGCATGTGGTGCACAACACTTTAAAATGGTATGAAGTTACACACGTGTGGGATTGTAACACACAACACTTAATGAAGGTATGAAGTTATGGACACACTGTAGGGTACAACTCATTCAAATGAAATGAAGTTATGGACGTTTGGACTTGTGGTGCACAACACCAAAATTCGGTACGTAGTTAAGCACATGCCCGCTTGTAGCGAGCTACTCCTTCAAATGACCCATAGTTATGCTTATTTGGGCTTCTAGTGCACAACTTCTAAAAATGGTGCAAAGTTACGTGCAAGTGGGATTATGGTGCACAACTCCAAAAGAAGGTGCAAAGTTACGCTTGAATGGACTTGTGGTGCACAACACCTAAAAAGGTACAAAGCTATGCATGTGTGGGCTGTGGTGCACAACTCATATAAATATTATGAAGTTATGCACATGAAGGCTTGTGGTGCACAACTCCTATAAATGGTACAAAGCTAAATTCATGTGGGATTATGATGCACAACTGTGAAATTAGTTACAAAGTGGTGGATGTGAGGACTTGTGGTGCACAACTCATAAAAAGGTACAATGTTATGCACATGTAGGTTTTGGAGCACATCTTCTGGAAATAGTAAGAAGTTATGCATGAGGGGGTGTGTGGTGCACAACATGTACAAATTGTACTGAGTAACACAGTTGGACTTTTGGTTCGCAACTCTGAAAATTGATAAAAAAAGTCGCACGCCACGCTTGTGGGATAAAGTTGTAGAATAAGTTAGAAGGTTACACAAATGTGGGCATGTGGTGCACAACACTTTAAAATGGTATGAAGTTACACACGTGTGGGATTATGACACACCACACTTAATTAAGGGGACCCAGTCTAGAGTACAACTCATTCAAATGAAGTGAAGTTATGGACGTTTGGATTTGTGGTGCACAACACCAAAATTCGGTACTTCGGTAAGCACATGTCTGCCTGTAGTGAGCTACTCCTTCAAATGACCCATAGTTATGCTTATTTGGGCTTCTAGTGCACAACTCCTTAAAATGGTACAAAGTTACGTGCAAGTGGGATTATGGTGCACAACTCCGAAAGAAGGTGCAAAGTTACGCTTGAATGGACTTGTGGTGCACAACACCTAAAAAGGTACAAAGCTACGCATGAGTGGCCTGTGGTGCACAACTCATATAAATATTATGAAGTTATGCATGAGGGGGCTTGTGGTGCACAACTCCTATAAATGGTACAAAGCTAAGGACGTGTGGGATTATGGTGCTCAACTGTGAAAACAGTTACAAAGTGGTGGATGTGAGGGCTTGTGGTGCACAACTCATAAATAAGTACAACGTTATGCACGTGTAGGTTTTAGAGCACATCTTCTATAAATAGCAAGAAGTTATGCACGAGGGGGTGTGTGGTGCACAACACGTACAAATTGTACTAAGTTACACATAGCTGGACTTTTGGTTTGCAACTCTGAAAATTGGTAAAAAGAGTCACACGCCACGCTTATGGGATAAAGTTGCAGAATAAGTTAAAAGGTTGCACAAATGTGGGCATGTGGTGCACAACACTTTAAAATAGTATGAAGTTACACATATGTGGGATTATGATGCACCACACTTAATTAAGGGGACCCACTCTAGAGTACAACTCATTCAAATGAAGCGAAGTTATGGAAATTTGGACTTGTGGTGCACAACACCAAAAAGGGAGAGCAAATTGGACCCTAGGAGGTTAGGCATCTCTTGTAAAGTCTTTCCTGGATATTTCAGTCACAAAAAGAATCATCTATATCATACCATGTGTAGTGAATCAACCTAACTACACAATTTCTAGTCAAATCCTGATTCCCCAAGAAGCATCAATAGGACTATGAGGGTCCACATTCAAGACCACCAAATACATCTTTTTCAGTTTCTCTAGCCTACGTAAGCCTTCCCACAACAAACCATCAATAGGCGAAAAAATTATCATTTTGCCCTTTGGCCTTCAAAGGCCAAAATTTGATACCTCCACACATTGTCTACAAATTCTTCAACCTCCATAACTCTTCCCATGGTGAAGCATCACAAGTGAAGAATTGTCATTTTTACTCCTTTTAGCATCATAAATAAAGAAATTACCATTTTACCTTTTTGCCTTCAGGATTTCCCCCTAGACCCTCAAATGACCCCTTAAGCTTCTCTCATCACTTGATTTGTGTAAGGTCAAGTCCTACACACTCCAATCTCCACCATCTTCATGGAACTTATTTCAGAGCAAAACTTTTCAAAAATGGCAATAGCCAATTTATCAACCTTCGCAAACCCCTGACCAAAAAACGACACTCAAAAAGCTCTAAAAGATTCATCTCGTGTCAAAATTCAGAAAGGTTAGTGACCATCTTTCAGTCTTAGAGTTATCTTTAATCAGTTATTCCACCAAACTAGAGCATTTGAGGTCTCAAACCTCTGTGAAATCTCAAATCTTCCATAAGGGGTTGAAAATCAGTTCTAACCCTGTTTGTCATCTTTTGCTCCAGAATGTTCTCCGAACCTCCAAATCTCGATAAGTTTGTGCCAATCTCTTTGGATTGGCGAAGCCCTCGCAAAACCCCTAATGGGAAGGAACATCAGAAGAGTCAATCCACCCAGTTGCTTTAATTCACATGGATTCTATGCTAACACACGTGTCAAACTTATTGCATATATCCCTCCATGTTCCATTACTCTATTCCTCCATATTTCTCTCCTAAAATATCTCTTTTACCTAAAATCTCTTCCTAATATTTCCTAGCTTATCCTTCCATGTACACTATTTCATTCCTCTATATCTTCTCTCCTAAAATCTTTCTTATCTCTCTCATTCCTTCTATAACTTATTTTCCTAAAATATCTCTTTCATTTGTTTCCATCTAAAAATTAACTCTCTTATCCCTCAACATCCCACTTTTTTCACTCCCCTATAGTTTTTTTCCTAAAATCTCTCTTCTATTTGTTTTCATCCAAAAAAATCTTCTCTCTCAACATCCCACCTCTCTCATTCCTATAATTCCTTTCCTAAAATCTCTCTTCCATAAATTTTGTGAATTAATATTTTTGCATTTTAATTATTTTTCCTAAATATAATTAAAGTTAAATTACTTACCCGGGTTTACACAGGTTTTTTCGCTAGTGATTTTTTAGAGTAAAATAATTCTTAGAATTTAAGTATATAGTTTTCTAAGCTTTTAAAAAATAATAAAACCTTGTAGCTTAATTGGCTAATGCATTATTATATTATTTAGTAGGTCTCAAGTTTAAACCTCAACCTCATTATTTATGTTTTGTGAAATTCATGGGCCGGCCTGAGGCCCGATGAAATCAATAGGGCTAGGCTTGAGCCTAAATATTTAAAAAAAATTACGGGCCCGAGCCTAACCTAATCCAGATGCCTAATATAGTGGGCCTATGTTGAGCCACGGTAGGCCCGGCCTGAACCTGGCCCATGTCCACCCTTATGCATCATTATAGATCACATATTTTCCTCATGTGCTTGATGGTAATGTGAGGACCGATGCAGAAACCAAACGGTCCTTCAGTTCTTGGAAACTATGCTCACATGCCTCGTCCCAGTTGAATTTAGTATTTTTCTGTATCAATTTTGTCGAAGAACCTGCAATGCTAAAGAATCCCTCAATAAATCTCCTATAATATCTAGCTAACCCAAAAAAGCTATGAATCTCAGTCACATTCGTAGGTATAGGCCAATTTAACCACTACCTTTATCTTCTTAGGATCTACATAGATTCCATCCTTTAAGATTACGTGTCCCAAGAAAACCATTTTGTCTAACTAAAACTCAAACTTGGCATAAAGATTATGGTCTCTTAAAGTCTATAGTGTAACCTTTTAGTGTTCTTCATGTTTTCTCAAAACTCTTTGAATAAATCAAGATATCATCAATAAATACAATGATACACTGATCTAGATAAGGTCTAAATACCATGTTCATTAAGTCCATAAATGTTGTAGGTGCATTCGTCAGTCCAAAAGACATGACTAAGAACTCATAATCTCCATACTAGTATGAATGATAGTCATGGATATATCCCAGTTCTTAATTCGAGGCTAATGGTACCCGAATCTAATGTTAATCTTAAAAAAGACCCTGGCACCTTGTAGTTGATCAAAAGGATCATTTATCATTGGCAAATGATACTTGTTCTTCATTGTTACCTTGTTCAACTACTTATAATTAGTACACAATCTCATAGTTCCATCATTCTTCACAAACAAAACAGATGCACTATTCTCTATAGGGTGCACAAAACCTTTGCCTATCAATTCTTGCAATTATAGCTTAAGCTTTTTATAATCAAATCATTTATCACATAGTCACCAAGGTACCATAAATCATTTCTTCCATAAAGAATTAGATCAATCCAAATCCTTCTATTAACTCAATTGTAACTCAATCTCCATGTCAGGTGGTAAACCTGAAAGATCTTTAGGAAACACATCACTAAAATTTCTAACAATAGATGTCTTGAATCTTCAATCCCTCCTTTTGATCATCTATGATGTAAAATATGTTCCATAACCCACCTTGCTGCTTGAAAAAAATAATCTCAGGAAAAAAATGTATTCCCTTGAACATAACCTTGGACTGATTAGGGATCCTAATGGTCGCTTCCTTGTTATAATAATCTACTTTTGTATAATGGGTAGGCAACTAACCCATGCCTAGGATCATATCAAAATCCTATAAGCTAATAAAATCAAATCTATGAACAGCTCTATTTCCCTAATCCTGACTACACAAGACTTGTATACTTGCTCAATAATCATAATCTTGCCAAGCGGGGTCAATATAACTAATTCGTACTCTAATGGTTTTGGTGTAGCATCGATCAATCATAATTTTTTCTTTGTCTTCTTAGTTTTTTTAATTATCTATATCTTTCTAAACTCCCTAGAACTCAAACTCAAATCCTAAGTTCTAATTGTCTATAGAATCTCTAAACTAGAGTAGCCTCTTTTCCTAAAATAATTAAATAAACTTAATTTCAGACTTTTAAAAAAATATCAAATCATCATCAATTATGTCAGACTTTATCAAATTTGATCATATCATATCACTTGCAATTTCAATAAAATTCTAAGATCTCATTCTAACGTTCCCTCTATGTTTTTATGTTCTAATGTTTCTAAACATCTTTCTAATGCTTCAGACTAGAATTTTCTAATTTTCTTCTAAGTCTAAAACTTAGGGCTCATTCAAAGATGTCTATACAACCTCAAACCTTGAGCTCTTACACCTACTCTGTTGTACCCCGAAACCCATACCAAAAGGGCCATGAATTTTGGCACATGACATTAAACATCATTCATTTATTCATAACTTGTAAATTCTATATAAATTTTTCGCTCATTCCTTTCATTCTTACACAATGAAATTACATTCATATCATAACCATCCATATTTCATAATCAACCTATAATAAAATTTCCATATTTTCATATTTCCATAAGCCTGAAAATAATCCATAATCATGTACTAGCATTCCCATTCAGATAAACTAATAGTCTAACATAAATTAAACCATCATCTAAAAATCAAATATCAAGTCTAAATGGAAATCCTCTAACTTATCACATTTCTTTCAAATAAATTGAAATAAAATAGTGAACTAAAATAAAATAGTCTCAATATCTCATAGCATAAATCCAATCGTCTAACTCTTTAATCCTCCCTGCCAATACCACTATATAGTTATCTCCTCATCATCTATGGTGTCAAATTTGGGGTGAGCATGACAAACTCAGCGGGTAACAATAAATTAAGGAATAACGGATCAAGTTTTTTGCATAAATTAAAACAAAATAGATAGTTGCATACCTTTTTATCAATATACAGAACTGAACAATTAAGTATGATAGAAACATATACTGAACTGAAAACATTAAAAGACATAAACATATAAATAATCTAAACAGAACCAAACATGCATGTATAACTAAACGAAACATGTAAATAGACACATAAGCCAATACAGTTTATAATCCCATTAGCTATTACAGGTAACAATTCCATAAGCTAATACAAATAACAATTACACCATTTAATCTCCGGTGTTAAGAGTCACATGATTCAGAAATTTTATCTCTCGTGAGAAGAGCCACATGATTCACCAATTTTATAATCCATAATAAAAGGGCTATCACACCATAAGCCAAGTGTGTTGAGCATCATCAATGTTTCCCCTTTAATGATGAATGGTGGCTTATAATAAAACTATAGAAGAAAACTATCAATAATATTAAAAAACAATAGCAATAGCATAATACAAACATATAACAGTCTATAGCAGAACCTAAAGCAAACTTATAGCACTTTAAATCAAAGATGCTTGATCCTCCTAAGCACAGAACTATGGAACAATCAGATTTGTACTATAATCATGAAGAACATAATGCATTCAGATCATCAATCAATCATATAACATATACAGTTCTTACAAAATAAGAGAATGGTCTCTACGATCCTATGGATCCAAATATCAAAACTAGAAAGACTTGTGTTCTTTAAAATAGAAAAATCCATTTTTAAAATCAACGATTTCATAATTTAAAACAAATTAAAACTTGTAGTAAATATATACCTAACATGTAGAACATAATTCTAAAACAATATAGAACCTAATGATTTTACAAAATAAACTTGGTATTTCATATTCCTAAAAGCATAAAAAACCCCTACCTCTTTACTGATGAAGAATCATTCTTCAAAACGATTCAAAAACCATAGTAGATTTTTCAAAACAAGTTTGGATTAGTTCTAAGAACCTATAGCATTCAAAAATGAATTAAGTTTAGTATCTCCTACCTCTTTACTAATGAAGAATCGTTCCTAAGTTTTTGTTCGTCAGAAAAGTCCCAGACATGTGCCAAAACCGAGCCTTTCTCTTCAAAATCCCTACTCTTGAAAAACTTTATCAAAATATCATATCTCTTATGAATTTCTATGTTTTTATAGGTCTAAATAGCAATCCTAATCCCCAATTTCGTATTTAGGTAGGTTTCTAGTGAAAAAAATCCTTAAAATCTTGTGAAAATCATAATTTTTACAGTTGTATGGAATTTTTCATTTTTATGACATCATCCCGCCTATAATTTTTTCAGCACAGACAACCGATGGGAAAACGGCCATAACTTTCTCTACAAAACTTGAATTCACTCATTATTTTTTTTTTTTGTTAGAAACTAGACTTTAAGACCTTTCTAGTGCCATAAAGTTTCCTCACTAATTCGTACTACATTTTTATTGGTTCATTTTTAAAGTTACCTCCAAATCTACTGACTTAAATCATACCAGACGGCATAGACACCTGATGGAAAAATTGTCATAACTTCTTCTAGGAAATTTTAATTCACTCACTGTTTATGACATTGGAAAGTAGACTCATAGATCTTTACAATGATATATTATTTATGTGGTGATTCCTATAGGATTGATATAGATTTATTTATGAAGTTATCCCGACTGTTTGGGACAGTTTCTGAACTTGTCATGTCCTTGACTTTTTTTCCCTTGCTCAGTACATTGCCTTTAACATTTTTGTTTAGTGTCTATTTCACTTGTCGTTCGTCGCATAGGCCTAGACTTCCATGCATATCCAAAGGTATAAGTTTCATTCACAGATTCTTTCTAAATTTTTGTTGGATCCTTTCTAAACTTGTATCAATGTTCAGATCAACATATGTGCATTTAAGTGGTCCTATG